>APFE031080250.1:2076-41397 GCA_000404065.3 Pinus taeda | reverse complement strand
GGGGGGGGGGGGGGTGAATTAGTATTTACAAATCAATAATTTTTTTATTTGCATAATCAGATTTATATATGTTACTTAAGTGAAGGAAACTCACGTGTGCACGCAACTGTTCTTAAGGCATTCAATGTATGTCTAGTGAACTTATCATCTAGTTAATTCATCATATGTTATCTTTAATCAGTGCATTAGTACTTTATTAAACAGTAACCATGTGCAGTAATAACAGAATAAACCATCACACATAAGAAATACACATGGATGCCAAGATTTAAGGTGGAAACCCATTGCAAGATAAAAACCACATGTTGTTCTTGTCTCTATCTTCTTTTAATATAAAAAAAATATGTTTACAATCTTGTATTGGCACAGACTCATACCAGTATGCAAGCACCCACCTGCAGAAGGCTACAACATTCTCTTGTTCTCCAGCTTCTACTGAAAGGGAGGTATAACCCCCTAGCTCTTATACTAACCAATATGCTTACTAGTACGTAGGCGTCAGCCTACAGAATGCTACAACCTTCTTTCTTCCTCTAGGGACCACGTTTCATAATTTTTCAGACTAGATACTCCTGGTACACAACAACACAATATGTAGGCCACGTTTCATCCAATTTTCACACTAGACCCATCAGTAACATGGAAGCTCAAAATCAACCACCTTTGCAATACATCTATCAAATACATTTGCCTCAATCAATCGTTGAATCTCTATCATCAATCTCTGATATAACTGAAACCTAATCATCAATCTATATATCAACCATAACTAAATTAATCAATCACTGAAACGTCTAACATACTGAATCAAACAATCACTGAACCTATGACACAACTGAATCAACAAATCATGGAACCTATGACGCCACTATATCAAACATTCATTCAAACTTAATCAAATTCAACCAATCAAATGGCACAGATAGATCGCTATAACTAGTACATAGATTTGAACCCAGAACATTGCATCAGTAACTAGAAGGAACTGTAACCTCAAAATTCATGTGTCAGAATGTATACACTCCTTCAATGAAGCCAACCTGCATGTATAGGCTACTTCTTTTAGCCCAACCTGCATCTATCTCTAAATATATTGAATCATAAAACCTTTAAACCACAAACTATATCAATCAATGACATTTTGAAGATATACTGTCATATTACAGAGTCCTAAACAGATAGCAACAAGGATCACGCTTCTTTCTTAATCAATCAATCAACCAGAGTCAAACTCCTTAAAGAATCAATTTTGTTTTCAGATCTAATGAAGACATCATTGACAAACCATAGTAAAATAGTAGAATTAATCATATAGATTAGTCATCCCTAAACATAAAGTGTTTCTTTTGTATACGCTACCTGGAAATGTTGAACCAGCATGTATATGAGCCTTTACCAAGGTGAACCAGCGTATAGATCTGCAAATAAAAACTTATAACTTCAAAGTTATTCCATACTTAAAATATACCCATATCATAGCATTTAAAGGAAAAAAACATTTTTTAGCACTCAGATCTAGCCTATCCATTATCAGACCACATAATGATAAGTCATTATGATCCTAATCCATCATTAGATCTCATCCATCATCAAAAACTTGGGTGCATACTTAGTCCAGATCAAGCAACACATCAGAAACCCATAACATGCATATTTTCTTTTGATCTAACACTTCATAAGATATTCATCACTTGTGCACTTAGCCCTTTGATCTTCTCTTCCTTATATAGTTTTAGCCTTTCTCAATACCTAGGACCAAAACAACACATAGAACATGTGGTATTCATGGATGGGATCAAGAAACCATTATTCCACTCAATATTGTGGGCTAATACCATGGTATTGACCGTTGGTATTCTTTCATCTTAATTTCCTTAATTTTTCATCCCATACGTTCCTTTCCTCTTGTGAAAATGCGTGCACATGTATATGCTCCTTTTGTATGGTGAACCTGCATATATATGCTCTTTCTATACAATGAACCCACATATACAACTTAGCATACCTAAAAATATCCTTCTTCTTCAGCTTCTTGATTCTGATTTGTAGTCCTTTGTTCCATCATCCTATTCTTTTGTACCATTACTTTTGAACTACCCTGCATTTTGTCATATATGTAAACACAAATGCGATGTATTCTGTCACATCTGATATCACTCTTATAGATTCATCTAGTTACCATACACAGTTGAGTTGTTCTGCTCCAAGTGGGTTGCCATCAAGAACAACATATGTAACATAATGCCAACACATGGGTCAAATTTTCATAGGGTTTTAGGTTCTGGACAACATGAGGAACCTTTTCTATAATAACTCTAGCTACAGTCGTATCTATTGATCCCCTCTCCATATATACTTCAATTTTTGGATCAGTGTGTGAACCCTAGCTCAGAGGTAGGTTATGGGGGCAGTGTATCATATCAGTTGAGTTTTTCTGAGGCTAGTGGAAATTGTTCCACTCTAGGGATTCATCCCTCGAATTTGGTAGATATTTTGCAAGAACTAGTTGCAGAACCCTCTTCACAAGTGGACCGAATTCCTTACACTATATAGTCTTCGGGTTGTATCCTCCCAATAGATTGGGATTTCAGAAGAGGGTACTCAAAAGGAACCAACCAAAAAATACAAGAGTACAAAGGTTAGAGAACGCAAGCAATTATTGGTGCTAGGTGAAGGTATCAAATTAGATCAAGTTATGGACATGACAAGCATTTTCTTGGTTGGTAGGGTTCAAGGGAGAAACTATTCCCAGGCGTGGATCAAAAAATGGGCTAGAGACATTTGGGAAGAGATTTTGGATATATTACCCTTTGTAGTAACCATGACCAGGGGTTGGTTTCCTTTAAGGTTTGATAAGCCAAAGCATGCCTGATGGATTTTGTCAAAATACTGGCACATTAAGATGGCACTAGTTATGTTGAAGAGGTGGTCTCCTCTTTTTGACCCAGAACATCAATAGTTGCGGGCGGGGTTGAGATGGGTTCATATGTTGGCACTCCCTCTATAATTTTGGACCGAAGATGTGTTCAAGCACATCGGGGATGTTTTGGGGTATATCTAGATCATGAAAAATCCTTCATAGAGTCTGGGAAGATGGCATATGGTTGAATACTTGTTCATCTGCTCACCAAGGAAGGATTGGTAGTAAGCCTAAGATTGAATGCAGAGGACATACTAGGTTACAAAAATTGGATTATGAAGGGGTTCCATTTAGTTCTAGGAGGTTCCACGAGGTGGGTCACATGTACAAAGAATTTCCTTTGGATGCCAATGATAAATTGGGTGTAGAATATAAGGGCAGGAAGGTCGGTATGCCCATGAAGAATATTGTAGATGTCGATAATGACTAGAGGCCTTCAAAAAGTTTAAGCAGTTAGCATAAGGGTTGGGAAAATATAAAAAAGAATCAACCTATGATAGATCGTCCCCCTTCTCCAAGGATCATGCATTCATGAGCATCAGGCACCAACACTCCCTTGGGTACCGAGCTCTCAATCCCTTCCTTGGATCCCATAATTTCTCATTCTCCATCATTTTGAACATCATTGTCTTGTCCATTAATATTATCTAGGGTGATCTTATATCTTTGTGGTCTGAGTTATGTCCTATGTCCTCTAGTATCGACCATGTATGTTGTTCGCCCCTTCTCCTACCACCCAGGATGTGCCCCTAGTTTCCCATAATGTCAGAGATGATAACTCATTTGAGAACAACTCCGGTCATAGGTATAATATGAGATATTTATCCAAACCTCCCTTGGCGTCGAGATGTGTGTTAGGTCCATCATCTCCCCCTAAATTCTCATTGATGTCACGTGGTAAGCACTCTAATACCTCTAAAGCCACCCATAGGGCTGGTGTGGACGTCGCAATGGGTAGAAAACTATCAATAAATCAGGTTCTTAGACCAAAAGGAAACCCTGTTTTGGTTTCTTGATGAAGTGGCTATCATTTAACTGCAAGGGGTTGTCTAGCCCCACTAGAAAAATAACTCTTAGAAGGTTATTTGAATTGGAAAAGTGGGATGTAATATTTCAATGGGAAACTCAGGGTGACATCTCCCTTATATTAGATCTATTAGATTCACTTTGCCCTAGTTGGACATTTCATGCTATAGATGCCCGTGGTAGATCTGGTGGCATTACGATTGGAATCAATAATCGTATGGTGAGAATTGAGAACGTATGGGGCAGAGAAGGTGAAATTTAAATGGATCTAATTTCAGAAGAGTTAGGGATGGAACTTAGGATTCTGAAAATTTATGATCCCTGTCACAATAGGGTGGAATTATTGAAGGCATTATGGAGTTCTTCTGTCATGCAGTGTGACAATATTATTTTGGGAGGAGATCTAAACTTTTCATTGGGACATGCAAAATCATGGGGTTGCCATGCACAGGTCGATTCTCTTACCACTTTCTTTGAGAAGATCATAGAGCATCATAACCTCCTTGACATTGAAGTGGCACATATTCAACTGAACTAGAGAAATAGAAGAGTAAGTGATGCCATCCTTGCCATGCATTTAGACCGTTTCCTTATCAGGGTTCCTATGTCGGATAGTATTGATAGGATTAGGTAATGGGTTGTCTCGGGGAGGCTCATCAGATCGTTCCCCTATATTTTTGGAAACTGATGGTAGATCCCCTAACCCAGAGGGACCATTCAAATTTAACTCTACATGGTTAAAATATGAGTACTTTCATCGAATTTTAAATGAGACTTGGAAAGCATGTGAACATGTTGGGAATAAATCTAGCGGAAGTATTTGCAACAAATTTGATCTCCCTTAAACAAAGAACCATCGAATGGGCCAAGTAAAAGAAAAAGAATGATGAATAAAATCCATGTAATATTGAAGCTGAACTAGCCATATTTTAGGACCTAGGTAACAATGAATATATCTCAAATGAATGTAAACTCCATATCACTAGGCTCGAAGGAGAGAAGCTTAAGATTTTAAGGGAGAAAGAAGAAATTTGGAAACCTAAGAGTAGAGCCATCTAGCTACAAGCTGGGGACGATAACACAAAAAAAATTGAACAGTGTGCTAGGGGAAGGAAGGATATTAACACAATTTCGTCTCTGGAATATGAGGCAGAACACTTGGCACATACTTTCCATGAATTAACAATCCTGGGTATAATCCATTTTGACAACTTTTTAAAGCTCCCTGAGAGGCATCCCTTGTTGAAATCATCAGAGTTACCAGGATTTCATGATTCCTTATCAATGGAGACAAGATTGGACTGATTGTATTAATGCTCTTATGGAGACTCATGTGAGGATAAATGATTGAGAGGATGAACTTGTATGAACTATATCCGTGCATGGTAGATATACTCTGAAAGAAGGATACTTGTACATTGATATTGATCATGAGTCAAATCAATATGTATGGTGGTGGTGCTCCCTCTAGAAATTAAAAGGCCCTGCAAAAACCAAGCTATTTATGCGGTGCATATTGTGTAACAAGGTGCCCACAAAAGACAATATACAACATCAATCGTTTCAGGGCCCCTCTGGGTGTTCTCTATGCAAGGATAACTCTGAATCAATTGAGAATTCGTTCTTGCATTTCCCATCAATACAACACATTTGGAGTCATATTTATGAGTCATTAGTGGTCAACAGTAGGTGGCATGGAGACTCCCTAAAATATGTTTTGTAATCACGGTGGAATAATGCTCAACCACTAAATCTTTGAAACCTTCCTTTATTTATGTGTTGGGGTATATGGTTAGGTTGAAATCTATATACCTTTCAAGATAGGAGCCCTGATTCGACATCCATATGTCCTCATATTGAAGCCTTATACAATTTGATCCTGGATGAAGAACAACCTCAACATAATTGTACCATTATTCCTAAAACCATCGACAAAACAACCCCTTCGGATTACTTCGATGGTTGGACTCAAAATATTAGATGTGGCAGTGGTGTGGTTTTGTATCTATTTGAAGATCATTATTACAAAATGATGATGAGTTTACGGAGGGGCACAAACAACTACTCAGAACTTAATATTCCCAAGATTCTTGTTATTTTCTCCCTTGAGAATGGTTGCCAACAATTGTAGATTTTTGGTAATTCCAAACTTGTTATCAATTGGTTCAATCTACAGTCTCAATGTCACATGCACACACTCAAAAATTTGATGGACGAAATTATCGCAATAAAATCACAATTTGACATTATCTCCTCTTCTTATACATAAAGGGAGAGGAACCATATTTCTGATAACCTTTCCAAGGAGGCCGCATAACAACCTTGTGGTCATTGGTTGATATAGGAAAAGGATGGTTGGGACTTCTATCAGTAGTACCATAGAACCTTCACTGATCATCAACAATAGGTGGAAAAGGCTACATGACACATATATGATATATTGTCTTTTGCTTATTTATTTTGAATATCAGAACTCCTACTTCTATTATTATAGTATCTATTTTGATCGGTTACAATTATGTAACAACTACATATCAATCATCATATAGTACAATGGCACTCATGGCCACAATTGTGGCATAAGCTACTTATGCAATAAATACAACATGTAATTTTCAATATTTTATAATAATGAAAGTTACGATTTTTTCGTGGGCAAAATTGTATTTGGTATTTAGAATCTATTTCTTTAAATTATAAAATTTAATGGTTTCTAGGTGAATGTCAAGATTGGTTCCTTATTCAAAACAATGCAACAGCTTTTTGGAGCATTTAATTAGTAAGAATCTCTAATGGTGCAAGTGGTACTTTTCTCCCCATATAAGGGTCCAAACCATCAAAATTTATTCAAATATACTTTCGGAAGCATTTTCTGAATCTAGTATTGATTATTTGTGAAAGGGTGTCCCTATGAAATCCCACCTCCATTGGATGATTCAACTCCATGTTGTACTAATGGATCTAACCACTTCCCACATGTTGTAGGAGTGGAAGGATATTTAATGTAGTCTCCTATTAGTGTTAGTGACATGTTCCTATAGGCTATCTATTTTAGAAACTTGTTTCTCAATTTCGAGATATTGCCTTTGTCCCTAGAGATTGTGTTTTTGATCCTAGAGATTGATCTTCTTGGTTGGTTAACTTGTTTTACACTTTCATGTTTTCAGTGCTCACAATAGGGTACTTGTTTGCACTAAACATGCTACCAAAGAATTATATCCACATAAGTAGTCTCACACGAGGCCTTTATGACATGTTCCACCTACAATAATATGATTGGGTTCAAAAAAATGGTGAATTAAGAGCTATAGCAATGTGATCGACATCATAAGTGGAGTCTCTTGAGATATATCTCCTATAATCATACTATTGTGTTTATGGAAATATTTTAAAATTTGGCATGGGTATTACTCCATCTATGTATTACTCATGTTAACTGTTACTATGGTAACTCAAATTTTAAATTCTTGGAAGTCCTGCAAACTTGTTTTCTTAGCTACTTGTTCTATAGAGGCTACAGTTTGTAAGGTCCTACAAACAAAGGAGTGTCTAATATTATATCTATGTTATATAACTAAGGGTTTCCAAAATGTTGTTTAGTGGAATTTTTCATAGCACTAAGGAGGCTATATTGTACCCTTAGTTGTATTGCATGATTTCCTATTATATAAGAGTGGTTTCCCCAAGTAGTGCTCTCCATGTACTATAGTAAGAAGATAAGTTGAGAGGCTTATGTAAGGTTAGTTTCAAGTAAATCCATGAAACATCCAATATACCTAAAGGAACATGAAGATTAAAGATGTAGGTATATTATATCCAATGGGATACTACACATTGAGGTTCCAACAAAAGCCAATATATAAGCATGCTCAATTTAGTGAATCCACTTGTATGAATCCATTTGTATTTTCGCATTGACCATAGTTTTAAGTGTTGATTGAGATATATCTATTTTTAAAGATATTAAAATATGTTTCGAACCTCTAATATATATTATATATATATATATATATATATATATATATATATATATATATATATATATATATATATATATATAATTCAAGTGTGTAAGGGTCCATGAAAGAACTTTATATCACTTATAATGTATTTAACTAGTGAAACAATGATTATGAAGCAATTATTCAAAAAATGTAAACTATAGAAAACTTGATAAAAGAGGCAATGATATAGAACTTGTTGTAACATAAAATGACTTTAGAAAAATTTCTTGACTTCAAAGAAATTTGACTTATTCATTGCTAATTAATTTTTCCATCATTATTTAAACTAGATTTCTAACTAAATATGATATTTATATAGAATCCAATTTTTTTCAAAAAAACATTGGTTTAAGTGACTAAACCTATAATTAATTAGAACTAATATTAAAATAATAATAATCTAAAATTAAACCAAGAGTTTTAAAAAACACTAAGTAAACACATTATTTGTGACTTTTATTTTTTTATATATGAAAAATAAAAGTCACAAATAATGTCTAAGTAATTTTTAGAAAAATGGATGGCTTAACTTTTGAGCACCCGTCCTCTATTAAAATATGCATAACTTCTATCCCGTCTTCCCGAAATCACTTACAATCCTTAAAAGGCATGTAAATAAAGGCACGAAGGTTTCAAATATTTTAACGATGGGTACTTTGTAGTGTTTAATAAAATCTCAAAGGGGAATTAAAAAAAACAAGAATATAATTTACACTAGCATTTGCACGAGATGTTGCAAAGAAAACGCCGTAAGGCATAAAGTGCGGAAATCCATTCTGTATAGTCTCTAAGAAATCACAAGAGAAATCACAACATTTCCATGAAGAGTTTCAATGATTGGTAGAAAAGATAAACATCAAACCACACAAAAAGAGTCATAGTCCAGGAACGATGTGGATACACTATTTCAAAATTTATGTGTTAGATGCGACACTAAAAGAGAGCCATAGGCGAAGAAAGATGCAGATATATTCCCAATAAACATTATTTCAGAATGATATACTCCCAATAAACACTATTTCAGAATTTCTTGCGTTTGATCCGATAGTACATTCCATTTCTTTGAAGGTTTTCTATGTTATGTGACCTAATGAACATAACAATTGAAAGGAATGGTCAGTAGGAGCTTTCTTTCCACCCTCCGTCCTCCTCCGTTGCTGCTTCCTCACAGAAATCTTCCTCTTCCTGCAATTTCCAATCACCATAATATGAAAAAACATATTTAAGTTCATAGGATTGAAGTAATTGGATGGGAATTTATATGGAAAAACACAATTACATGTTAGGGTTATGGAATCGAAATTAATTTGATAATAAATTCTGGGAATATTTTAGAATTTGAGAATATGATAGAATGTGCCTGGTCAATTTGTTTGACCTGTTTCACCTTAATCTTATTTGTAATCTCTCTAAGATTCTCATATTCTACAATATTCATGGATCTTGAATATACTCAAAACCTACCATATTCATGGATCCATGAAATTCTAGAAAAGTATTTAACTTTAAAGTTTAAACTTTGTATTGCTCCCTAAGATTTTCAAATTCTATTATTCATATATCTTGAATATTCTCAAAATCTACAATACATCCTTTATATCCATAGATCCTTTATATCCTTAAATCCATTAAATTCTAAAAAGATATTTAACTTTAAAAGATCTAGAAGGAATAAGTTTAAACTTTTTATTGAAATTATCTTCTTACATCTGTAAAACAAAATTTGAAAATGAAATTTACAGTGATTGGTCAATATCCAGAGCTAATATGAATCCATCCTATTACCATTCAAAAAAATGTTTCTGATATAAAGAGCCTCTGCATATATAGAATCTACCTTAATAGTGAATGTGAGGCCAACTTTTATCTCCCCACAGTAGTTCTGGTCTGGAAGGACAACATTGTAGGAAGTCGGGGGTAGGCTTCCTTCCATGAATACTCCCTCCAGGGGAATGTTGTGCACCACAATCAGAAATATAAAGATATATGATCAGGAAACAAAAATATTGAAAAACGATGAGAGACTGTAGGATCTGAAAAAATGACTGAGATCATAATGTTGGAGACTCAAGCCAAAGTCAAAACCAAAGCCAAAGTCAAAACCGTCAATAGCCAGTGCATTGAAAAAGGAATCAGATCATTAAAAGATAAGTGAAGATCATTAAAATATATTTACAAACCATTCAAAAGAGGTTAAAAAACAGAAAGTCTAAATCCAGTGTTTGAACGTTGCAAACAAACCATTAAAAGAAAGGAAATTACGGAGCATAAAATCACAGGATGTGATGTAGCCTCTTACCTGAACAGAGGAAGCTGAGAAAAGATACTCGGATAAAACTTGGCTTGAAAAACATAAATGAAAAACTAAATCCTATTTGGATTTTGGTATTGGCAGGGTGGGGTATGCCAGCAGGCTAATGCTTCCGGGAATGCAAAAACAAAATTCAGGTTCACAGAGGAAATTAGTTCTACGGGTGACCATTAGATTCCAGCCATTCTCGTATGCCGAAAGCATTCTCAACACACCCAAGAAAGTTTGGATTCAGCAAAGGGCATTGAAGACTCCTGCAGAGGCATTAACCACAAAAAAATTAAGCTTGAAAACTATCTAGTGGGCTGGAGAAATTCACCAAGAAGATCTGCTCCTCAAGATTGATTTTGATAAAGTCCTACACAGATTAGAATGGTATATTACTTCAGATATGATGAGATCATTGGAATACCTGATATAGTATCTGATATGAAAAACCAAAGCCAAAGTCAAAACCGTCAATAGCCACTGCATTGAAAAAAGAATCAGATCACTAAAATATAAGTGAAGATCATTAAAAGATATTTACAAACCATTCAAAAGAGGTTAAAAAATAGAAAGTCTAAATCAAGTGTTTAAGTGTTTGAACGCTACAAACAAACCATTAAAAGAAAGGAAATTACAGAGCATAAAATCACAGGATGTGATGTAACCTCTTACCTGAACAAAGGAAGTTGAGAAAAGAGACTCGGATAAAACTTGACCTGAAAAAAATAAATGAAAAACTAAATCCTGTTTGGATTTTAGTATTGGCAGGGTGGGGTATGCGAGCAGGCTAATGCTTCCGAGAATGCAAAAACAAAATTCAGGTTCGCAGAGGGAACTCGGTTCTACTGGTGACCATTAGATTCTAGCCATTCTCGTATGCCCAAAGCATTCTCAACACACATTGCCAGATCTTTCATATCTTGAACATCTTAATTTTCTCAACAAAAATGCGCGTGTCAAACTGGAAACCTTGAATCTTGAAGGTCTGAGATCACTGGAATACCTGATATAGTATCTGATATGAAAAACCAAAGCCAAAGTCAAAACTGTGAATAGCCACAGCTTTGAAAAAGGAATCAGATCATTAAAAGATAAGTGAAGATGAGAGTTAAAGGTGCTTCAGTTTCCTTTAAATGATTTTAGCTTAGTATTTTTCAGTAGCGCCAACTGTGGCTTCTGCCTATTAATTTGGTTTAAACATGACAGGACTTCAATTTTGTTCACATTTTTGATTAATTTCTTTTGCAAGTATACGATATTCTATTATGGAGGGACTCACCTCCCCATATGAAATAAATTGTGTAATGATGACAACTCTAGAATACAAAGATGAAATTTTTCCTTTACAAAGATTTACAGGAATGAAACTGTCAGGCAGGGAGCTTACTCGACTGACGCAAATGGGGGAATAATTCCATCCACCCATGGAACCACAATAAGAAGAAGTCCAGAAATATGGAATTGTCATAACTGAAGAATTGAGAGTGAATGCAAACACTAGAGGACAATGTATCTCCTACGAAATCCAGTTGAAGAAACGGAGAACAATACTACACTATTACAAGAAGAAATTTAAATATCTTGGAATGTAACTTGTGCAAGATGATGAATATGCTATCTGGGAGTACAAATCAGAAAACTGAATCATGAAGGAGAATTGTTGGCATTATTGCCTTTTGGTTAACATGCAATTGATAATTGTTGTTAACTTATAAGGAGATATTGTTCCCTGGAGTTATAACCATGGCTCTATTGGGAAATGGTTGATATTCAGAAGAACTATAGCTTACATGGTAGGTAGAATTATTCCCGCTTAATTTGATGGCAGAAGTAAAGTCCCTGTCTGTAGAGCTAGCAGCCACTGTAATAAGCCAGGGAGCCAGATTTGTTGTAGAAGCAGAACCCCCATCATTCCCCACTGAGCAAACAACAGTAATTCCATTTCGTGTTGCATGGAATGAGCCCACGGACATTGCGTCACTGAAGTAGTCACTTTCAGGAAGATCGGGACCTAATGAAAGAGATAAGATATCCACTCCATCTTTGATGGTATCATCAAATGCTGCCAATATGTTTGAATCATAACATCCAGATTCCCATCATGTTTTGTATACTGCAATTCGTGCCAGTGGAGCACCCCCCCGGGCACCTCCAGCTCCTAAACCACTGTAATTCATATTTCTCACACATCTTCCCGCTGCAATAGAAGCAGTATGGTTGCCATGCCCTGTGCTATCTCTTGCAGATCTATATTCTGTGTTAGCCCCCGAACTCACTGTTTTCAACGATTCTGCTTTCTCAGCCTCTAGTCCATTCAAATAATACCTAGCACCAATCAATTTCCTGAAATAAGCCATGGAATTGTCAGTGATATTTCTGTAAGTATCTAACAAAAATATCGCTACATCATAGGCTGTTAGAACTTAGAATTCAAGCAGCGATCTGAACTTCAATGAAGTACATTTCACCTGTTGCATGTTGAATTAGGAAATTGTTCACCACTTTGGCATAATCCCTTCCAACGTGAAGGGATTGGAGACATCAGATGGTCGCTGAAGCTTGGGGATTCAGGCCATATACATTTTCATTAATATGTAAATTTTGAGACGCTCTTAAGAGACTCTGCCATTAAATACTTCTACTTCTAAGCACTAAGGTGTCACTCCAAACAATCGTCAGTTCAAAAATCAGGATATCGAGAAATTCAAACCATATAAACATTAATTCACTTGTATATTTCTGGCTATGTGATTACTCTAATTCCATGGAATATGTACCCTGTTATTTGTCCACCTAAAAACAGAGTAACCAGTAATGTGCCCAATTTGTTGTAATATCTCATAGAGAACAAATCTGGCTGGTTTGTCTGAGGAAAGCGTACAGGTCCAGGTGCATGTGCAGGGTGATTTTGTCAGAATGGAAATATTTGGGCAGCGAGTTCTATGCTGAAGTTTTCTGGCCTGCTAGTGTCTTGCGCAAAAGGGTGTGTTTGCCCGCCAAAAGGAAAAAGAAATCGAAAAGGGAATAACCAGGGTTTTTGAATTAATGGTACCTGTGTCAATGATGCCGATGATTACGTCTTCTTGAGGTCTAGCAGAGTCATTTGGGGTTCCCAATGAATTACCATATGGCATGCCCAATAATTCCCAAGAATGGGTTGTATGGAGCTTTCTCAGTTTGCTGGGAAATACAGAAACAACTCCAGACATCTCTGCAAATCAGAAGGATACTATGAAGACAACTATTTAAAAACACAACCAGTCCTTTTTGTAATGGGAACAGAAACACAACATAATGGGTTCAGGAAACCAGAATAAAAATTGGCTTAGCCCATCAATTCCTAACGAACTGATCTAATGTTGGTGGTCATGACAGTGAAATTACTCATTGGCCATAGCTGCTGCCTGGTTATCTAATATTTTAGCTGCAAAACCTCTAAATCCGTGATGGTAGCTGTACACAATAGATAACTTGGCCTTCTCCATGCTGTAAATAGAGCAGCGTGGAGTAAGATTTTAATTAAGCAACCAAGATAGCAGTCCATTTACAGTTCATACTAAAGATTAAAAAAAAAATGATTATAACAGCCTCGCTCAAATTGAGGTGTCTTTGCATTATGTTAACATATGTGTAAGAAAAGTGTTCGTTATGCCAACCTTCCATTATGAACAGCAGCAAGAAGCTCATGATTCTGGAATGAGGTTAGCTCCGGCTCATCATTCACTTTACTTCCCATGTATACAATGTAAACCTGCAATATCCAGCCTCATGTACAGAATCAAAGAGGAAACAAGATGACATCTTCATATAAAGAAATTAGGCATACATATTGTAAATTTAAGCCCCGCACAGTTCTCTGTTATAAAAACATCACATGTTTATGGGCTAAAAGAAATGTCATTCAACATGGCATGATAGAGGTATTTATGCACTCTACATATAACTGAAAGATATTACTGTAGAGGTATTTATGCACTCTACATATAACTGAAAGATATTATTGCAAATCCTAACAGCCATTTAAAAAAAGGAAACAAAAACACTTAAAGACCAAACCCATGTATCATCAATTTTCAATCTAATACTATGATTCCTTCTCAGAAATCAATTCAGTGTGCCCATCGGCTACAAGATTCACGAGGTCAAGTTGTTTGTATTATGTTGTTGTGGCAGACCCTGGCAGGGACTACCGCCACGGCAGTGGCTCCCTTGTCTAATTAAGTTTGTAATCAGGAGACATGAGGGATATAATCACGTTTTGTAAACACAGTAGTTTCTATTAAAGCCTAAGGGTTTTAGGGGGCATAAAGCAAAATAATGATCACAAATATATATTCCTGTTTAATTGAGAAACGAACAGGTTTAAAAAAAATTACACGGCAGAAATCTAGAAGACTATTATGCATACCAAACCAACACATGCTCATCTGAAACTGATTTTGCAAAATTAAAACTGCACATTATCAAGATATACAAAACATTAGATACAAATCCGAAATGCCAATTCTTTATTCTTCAGGATTTTCTATAACATCTTACAAGACTGCTGCTAAAATACAGCTAAAACGTTTAAAATTACATCCAATTACATGACTCAGGAATCTGTACAGCTTACAAGTAATGGGGATGCATAAGCACCTGGCGTATGGAGCTTTCTCAGTTTGTTGGGAAATACAGAAACAACTCCCGACATCTCTGCAAATCAGAAGGATACTATGAAGACAAGTATTTAAAAACACAACTAGTCCTTTTTGTAATGGGAACAGAAACACAACATAATGGGTTGAGGAAACCAGAATAAAAATTGGCTTAGCCCATCAATTCCTAATGAACTGATCTAATGTTGGTGGTCACGACAGTGAAATTACTCACTGGCCATAAATGGTGCCTGGTTATCTGATATTTTAGCTGCAAAACCTCTGAATCCGTGACAGTAGCTGTACACCATAGATAACTTGGCCTTCCCCATGCTGTAAATAGAGCAGCGTGGAGTAAGATTTTAATTAAGCGACCAAGATAGTAATCTATTTACAGTTCATACTAAAGATTCAAAAAAAAAATGATTATAACAGCCTCGCTCAAATTGAGGTGTCTTTGCATTATGTTAACATATGTGTAAGAAAAGTGTTCGTTATGTCAACCTTCCATTATGAACAGTAGCAAGAAGCTCATGATTCTGGAATGAGGTTAGCTCCGGGTCATCATGCACTTTACTTCCCATGTATACAATGTAAACCTGCAATATCCAGCCTCATGTATAGAATCAAAGAGGAAACAAGATGACATCTTCATATAAAGAAATTAGGCATACATATTGTAAATTTAACCCCCGCACAATTCTCTGTTATAAAAACATCACATGTTTGTGGGCTAAAAGAAATGTCATTCAACATGGCATGACAGAGGTATTTATGCACTCTACATATAACTGAAAGATATTACTGCAGAGGTATTTATGCACTCTACATATAACTGAAAGATATTATTGCAAATCCTAACAGCCATTTAAAAAAAGGAAACAAAAACACTTAAAGACCAAACCCATGTATCATCAATTTTCAATCTAGTACTATGATTCCTTCTAAGAAATCAATTCAGTGTGCCCATCGGCTACAAGGTTCACGAGGTCAAGTTGTTTGTATTATGTTGTTGTGGCAGACCCCGGCAGGGACTACCGCCATGGTAGTGGCTCCCTTGTCTAATTAAGTTTGTAATCAGGAGACATGAGGGATATAATCACGTTTTGTAAACGCAGTAGTTTCTATTAAATCCTAAGGGTTTTAGGGGGCATAAAGAAAAATAATGATCACAAATATATATTCCTGTTTAATTGAAAAATGAACAGGTTTAAAAAAAATTACACGGCAGAAATCTAGAAGACTATTATGCTACCAAACCAACACATGCTCATCTGAAACTGATTTTGCAAAATTAAAACTGCACAATATCAAGATATACAGAACATTAGATACAAATCCGAAATGCCAATTCTTTATTCTTCAGGCTTTTCTATAACATCTTACAACACTGCTGCTAAAATACAGCTAAAACGTTTAAAATTACATCCAATTACATGACTCAGGAATCTGTACAGCTTACAAGTAATGGGGATGCATAAGCACCTGGCGTATCTTCCATGCTCCGACAAAATCAAATCCAGAAATTATAGGAAAGACTTCGTCTCTGGATACAATAGCCTCGGAGAAAACAATCCTCAATGAGGACTACAAATGTTTTCTCAATAAGTGCACATAGCTGAATAATAATAATAATATCCACAATTAAACGAACTTTTCAACATTTACACCCTTGCCGTGTTGGAAAACCCCACTCATATGATTACAAAATTTACAGTATTTGATTTTTAAAGGTATCATAACTAATTTTATACATAAAATCTCTCTGGCAGTACTTGCTCTGCAATTTAGTCAATCGCCAGTGTAAATGTCCACGAGTCAAGCCAGTGCAGGGACACTGCATCTTGTATCCCTCCCAAAACAATCAAAACCCTCAACTCAGACAGCCGCATTAGGCCTGAGCGAAGATCTGCCCAATGATTTCGGCTTTGAAAGAGTGGAGGGTGAGACCTGCACTCTTTGATGAATGAAATTGCTATCATGCACTAGGGGGTTGTCCGCTCGACTAGGAGGAGATCCATTAAAATATGGTGGTGAACATCCAAAGTTTAATGAATCGCCACAACCGCTCTGCAAAACAAAATTCAAGCCAATCACTAAACACCTCCTTGAGAGGACAACCAATATTGGGAGAGGTACAGTTGTAACTCCACAATCATACAATGAAAAAGATAGATACCCTACTCAGAAATATGTCCAGAATCTCAACTCCAGGTTCGGACTCGTTGTATTCTAGAGAATGGCTGAAGATAGCACAGAGAGTAGGATAAATATCAGCATCAATGCACCAGCACTGATAAAATAGAACATATAGAGTTTAACACAGACAATAACAAGTTAACTTACCTGCGAAACCGCCTGGTGGACTTCGAAAGCTCTGGAATTGGATTTATTGAGAACGGCTCGATCCGGAGCTCTTTCACCTTTGCTCTCGCATACCCTGGTACCACAGCATTGCCCGCGTATTCTCTGGGAAGATCCTCAGCACAAGCTTTGGCCGCGGTGGTATTTTGATCGGTTCTGACTCTGTGAGTGCCCCGTCGCCGTCTCTTTCACTGTTCTGACTCTGTGAGTGCCTCGTCCCCGTCTCTTTCAGTGCAAGCTGTCACTCCGTGAGGAATATCACTGTGCGTCCGTCCGGCTTCCTCACGCTTCCTCATTCAGTTTTAGATCAACGATCACAATTCATTCAATCGTCTAACACCACAAATCTATGGTCAACAATAGGACACCGAGGCGGCTGGGGCAATTCATTTCAAATGGGAAACGCCTTACGGCGTAAATATAAAATAGTTAAAATATTAATAATTTAAAAATATTAATTGATAGCTGAATTGAGGCTTTTGTGATTCATGTCAAGATTAAGATTTTTTTTTTTTGGCTAAAATCACATGATAGAATATTTGTGGACGCATTTCGAAACAACTAGTGTGATTCATTGTGAGGACAAGTTGAAGAATCCGATCCAGAATGCATGTTCAATAGTGAGAGCAGAACTTCCAACGACTATAGTTTTTGACGAGGCAACCGCTAAATTGACTTAAGAACTATATTAGACGAGGAAATGGCTATTTGGACCAGACAGAGGGAAAAAGGTGCAAAACCAAATTATAAATTAAGTTGAGGTTATTATAAAATTAATTGTAAGTTATACTACTATTAAATTAAAAGTAAATTTACATAAAAAAGCATATTATTTTAATACATATGTATATATTTAAATTAATTAATTTAAGTATTATATAGTAAGAATAAATCTTTAATATTTTAATTTAATTGTTTATTTAATTGTTAAATTATTATTTAATCGTTAAAATTGTTTAATTATTTTAATAATAAACCATGAGTTTAAAGAAATTATTTTCCTTATATTAATTAAGTTGAATTATAGTAAATAATTAAGTATACCTTATTGTTATGTAATTCACGTGCCTAGATAATATCATTTAAGGGACACATTGTTAATAATAACTATAAACAATATATTATTAATCTAATGAATTTAAATTGTCGTAACCTTTATAAGGATATGTAAAATGATCCTATACTACACCATACTAAATAATCATTTTACTTTTACACTATGCAATAATAAAAATAAACAATTAAAATTACAATATTATAGATTAATTCTTATTATATAATACTTAAATTAATTTATTTTGATATATATACATATGTATTAAAATAAATATACCTTTTATGTAAATTTACTTTTAGTTTAATAATAGTATAACTAACAATTAATTTAATAATAACCTCAACTTAATTTATAATTTTGTTTTGCCTCTTTTTCACTATGTCTGGTCCAACTAGCCATTTCCTCGTCTAATATAGTCGTTAGTCAGTCAATTTATCCGTTGCTGGTAAAAAATTATAGCCCTTGGAAGTTCTGCTCTTAGTATTTAACATGCATTATTTTTCAACTTGTCCTAACGATGAACCACACTGGTTGGTTTGAAATGCGTTGACAAATATTCTATCTTGTAATTTTAGCCGAAGAATTCTCTTAATATTAACTAATTTATTTTTTCGAAAATGGGTATGTCTTTTATAAATGAAAATAAAAATAATTATGATAAATAAATAAGGTACATAGTAGTAAGTATTTGTTGTTTGGTTTAAATATAGCTAAATCAAAGTTAAAAAATATAGAGATTTAGCAAAATGAAAGTCTATCTAACTGTACGAGGAGACCAAAACTAAACAAACAAAAAAGTAAAGTTGAAAACAAGAGATTAGAAAAAGAGAGACTATATTTAATTATGCAGAATCAACTTATGTATTTTGTAAATTCTAATGATTTTGATAACAAAATTGTGAATTATTTTCCCTTTATTAATATACTTCATTTTAGGAATTTTTCTTTTAAATACAAAATTTGGTTTTTGTTATAAAATTTAAATTACCAACATAAAAGCTTAATGCCAAATCCTAATATCTTACTCACATGTATTGAGACGATATCTCAAGTATAGAAAAAGAATATTGTGGATTTAGAGGATTTAAACCATCCACCAAAGTCTAGGAGGAAGGTGTTTAGAATAAAGTTAAAAGGATTTATTTGTGCACCAAATATCACTAAGTTATCTAAAAAATAGAGATGGTAGATAACATAGAACAAAGAGAAGCCTTTGAGCTTCCCTAATATCTTTTGATGAATTAGCAATTGTGTAATTTATCTTTCATTAAAAGATTTTGGCTTGAGTAGATTGGTGAATAGTTTGTTTTCCGAACTAGTTGGGTCCAAGTCTATGGAGACAAGTTATTAGTTTATTAGTGATATGTATGAAATATTTGTATTTAGTGTAATAGCTATGGCCAATTTGATCGAGGTTAGCTAGTCTCTTCCAAAAATTCTCATTCCAATTTAAAAACAAATTATATAATTTAGTTTACGATAAAATTTACATTTTTTATTATAAATTCTCAATATAAATAAAATTAATTTAAATCTATTTTAAAAAAAATGTTTTTATAACAATTTTTAATTTTTATTAAAAATATTTAAATTAGATAAAATTGAATAAAAGACCACACAATAATAAATAACAAATCTGTTATATTCGTTGTTTAAGTTTAGAACATCAACATATTAATGCATAAATTTGTTTTTTTTAAGTTATTTCATAGGCATGTTAAACCATGACTCTATTTGGCTTTGTATTATCTGCTTTTGTATTATTTTGTTGGTTAAGGTGAGAACGTAGTTTTGAACTCGATTTAATAGTGTTAAGACAAAGAGTGTAAATTAGTTCCACGAATCGAGAAAAACCAAAAGACTGAGGCTCTGAGTACATCACTTATAGTATCTTGTATGATGATGAAGCACCACAAAGAGCAGGAAGCTATTGTTGAGTCATAGATGATGTCATAGATCACGAGAGTCACTTCGATATTTTATTCTCATGTGCAGCAACAAGTTAAAAAAAAAAATAGTGAAGGGACGAGCAAAACTAATGGCGGGATTTATCAAAATAAAGAAATAATAGTGATGGTAAATATGATATTAATATTTCATAAATATTTGGGTGTATAATGTAATCATTGTACCATAAAAGAGCAATTAATCATATTGAAAACAAATCGATTGAAATTTTTATTGTTTTATTTTGGAAAAAAAATTAATTTTTTTAATGAAAATAAATTAATAAGTTATCAACTCAGAAACCAAACCCAATATAACTTAACTACAGAAATATAATAACTAATTATTAAAATATTAATATATTTTTCATCTATCTAAAATAATTTTGGTTCCAATATTCTAACACAGGAAGATGGAGGTTTGGGAGATTGTACTATTACAAGATAGTTGTAGAAATAAAATAGACAGATGCTAGCAAATGTGACCAGCAATATCTTTGAAGGGTCAAATTGTTTCACTAGTCGTACAATCATTAATTTGTAATTTGTTCCAAATTGAAGACATAAGATCAATATTCAACCAAATTTACTTTCATATTTTCCACGTATTACTCCAATATCTAAAGATTAAGAAGGAAGGAGCCGAAGCTTCAGGAGAGGGGCCTTTTCAGAGTTTTATTTTTGGGGCATTAAGAGGTTGTGTTGTAAGTGGCTCGAGAGACAATCTTTGTAATTCATCCACGCTGATAGAACACTCTAAGGATTTGTGGTTAATTATTGGAAGAGCCTTGCTTTTCTCTTCATATTTTTTTGGTTGATCTTCTACATTTAATGTATGTTCTTTTCCTATGTATTTATAAATAATTTATAGCTTTGGCAACTAGCTACAATTTCCATTGTTAGAAGCATAATTTTGTATCACTGAAAGTATTTGGATCAATATTATTTTTTTATTCAAAAGATGTAATTAAAGTTGTGGATTTTGTGTCATGTTTCTTGAAATTAATATGACATTAGTTTATGGAATTTATTTTATTGGTTAGATTTATTGGTTAAATGCTCAACAAACATTTTCTTCTTCCTCACATGCCAACAACAAATTCCTCACTTTTTGTTGTGCCTAAGTTACATTTTTTTCTCAGTTCTTCCACCTTCCACCTTTGACCTTCTACCTATCATGTTTTACTTTATTATTTTACTCTATGTCAAAATGGACATGCTTCTAGTATGAGGAGGTTATAGTCCTTAATCTCAGTCACCTACCATTTATATTCTTAGTCATATTTCTCCTATTTCTTACCATTTAAATCTAACCATCAAGCATAATGTTTATGGCCACTGTTTGGTGGAAGTGGGTAACCAGGTTTCTTGAATTTGATGAGGGTGCTCACTCAGACCCAAGGGGCATCTTGAGGTGAAAAGTTGGTTTGTGATGCCTTTGTATAGTTCGCAGACAACTAGGAGAATATGAATGACCAACATGAAATTAGTTCTGTTACAAGGGAGAGAAATTAAAGAGATATTTCCTTGGGTCCTACAAATATCAAATTTGGTCTTTGAGGGTGACAAGGATTAGACACAAGTTGTAGATTTTAACCTATCAACTACATGTTTTCTAGTTCCACTAATTTTTTATTGTGTATTTAGTTGTTTCTCTAGTAGTTACAAGGTATGCACCTTTTGATTTTCCAAATGTAGTTGGTTCTTCTGATCCAATGCCTTAAATAAAATAAAACAGAGTTTCCCTTCCAAAATCCAAACGAACTTATCATGATAGTATTGTGTAGTACTTGGAATATTTTCGTTCATATATGCATTAGCTAGCCATTTCTCATGAAGAATTTTTAATGAAAATATCCACGATCTCTCTGAATGGAGATGTGAGACAATATAGATCCTTACCAATTATCTGCATTGCTTCACTAAAGGATTTGCATATTTCTTTAGCTCTTATTTGTAGAGGATTTAGCCAAGTTAGGGCATTGTTGTGATGACTATAACAATCATAAAAAGAAGAATGTGAATGATGGTTATTAACCGGAGAGTGATGATGATATTATACACGAGAAATTTCACGAAGTTATAGTTCCTTCTTCTATTCCTATTATTCAAAGTCAAGATTTTATTGAAAGCATATTTTTTAATTATTAGCTATAGAAATTTAGAGAAGGTCACCTATTTCTAGTAAGAATAATGGATGTACGGTTAAATTTTCACAACCAACATTATTTCCTTTGTACAAAATTTGGGTCAACAATCTCATGAAAGTATTAAGCCAATATATAATAGTTATAAATAATAGTCAAAGGAAAATAGTGAAGAATTTATAAATGAGTTGATATTAGGAAAAACAACTAAAGGAAATTTATTACCTTTCTCTTTTTTTCATCAAATTTTCAAAAATAGAAAATCAAGATCATCAATGGAGTAGACAAATTAGAAATTGCATTGAAGTAGTTCAACAATATAGAAGTTGAAGAGGTATTTACTATATTTTTCCATTTTCATGATCTTTTTTTTTTTTTTTTTTTTTTTTTTTTTTTTTTTTTTTTTTTTTTTTTTCACTACTGGTTCACGGATACCCATGGTCAGTGGGTCTGCTATGCCCAGGATCGAACAATGCTAGGGTGGACCCCACCCAAAGGGGGTCACACCCCTCGGCCTATTTACTGACCTAACCCCAAGAGCTTTCGAGTTTCGACCCTGTGACCTCCCATTGGCGAGGCCCCGGCTTGACCGATTGAGCTAACCCTTGGGGCTTCCATTTTCATTTTCATGATCTTATAGCAGCATATTTCGATATTTTTATATGTTCAAACCCTACATAATTTTATGACTCTAAGTATGGGTTCCTACTTCATGTTGAGTTTTGATCGTTCAATTTTTTATTTTTATTGATTACTAGTGAAAGTGAGGCTCAATAAAGAAATAAATGACTTTTATGGTTGCAATGAAAGTATGATTACACCTAAAGGCTATGCAGATTAAAATAGGAACCTTGTATATAAATAAGCTTGTAATGTAAGCATTTAAAATTCAGCGTGTTGTAGAATAGTTTGTGTTTTAGCTTACACATACAACTTATTTAAGCGATGAATAAAAAATCCAAAAAAATGATAGGGAAATGGTTTTAGTGGATCAGAGATGAGCATATACTAGGTTTATATTCCACATTCTTCAGAGATAATCGAGGTATGGAGAGTAATTTGTTGAGCAACAATTGTGGCTCCTAGTCAACTTGTTTTTAGAATTTCACAAGGACATGCTATGCTCCATGGAGCTAGAGGTTGTAACATAAAATTATCTCACCAAAATTTATTGAATTTAAGTATTTTCATCTTATTCATTGTTTATTGAACTCACCCTCATCGCCTAAACCAAATTTCCAACTAAATAATGTCTCTTGTATAGAGCCCAAACTTTCTTTACCAAGTCATTGATTTTATTACCCAAACCCACAATTAATTAGATGCAATATTAAAATGGTAACAACAAAATGTAGGTGTAAGTCATAAATAATAATTATTAATTAAATAAATAATAATTTTTTAAATAAATAAATAGACATTAATATATTTAAAAAAATTATTAAATGAATAAATAATATTTATTTAAAATAAGAAGAAAAGTAAAACCACTTTTATTCTTCAAAAATCAAAACGCCTTTAAAGGAATTTGTTCCCACCATTTTTCACTGATCTATATATGTATGTGCTTGAGGATTATGTAAATTAGAAGTTAATAAAATGAGTTTTTGTGGCCCTTTAAGTTGAAATCGTACACATATTAAAACATGAATTTAACTCATAAATTTTAAAAATTTACAAAGAATAAAACCATAACAGTAACCACAAAACAACAAGTGATGAAGGAGTTCACCCCTCTTGGGCTACGTCTCCTGGTCCAGCTTCTAATGCTTGGCCCTCCTTCATTATTCTAAGAAATGGTGATTACAATAAGTTTTAGTGCTCAAATGGCTTTGAAACATGTTACAACAGCTTCAGAGCTATCAAAAACCCCTATCTAGCCTCTTTCTACTCCCAAAAAGACCAAAAACTCATAAATTTATGACCTTCCCATGTTTTCCTACTAATCGACCTACAAATTTGCCAAGTCTGGCTAACTGTCCTACAAATCTGCCCCTTTTTTTGCTAATTGGGCGACAAATTGGTGAATCGCTAGCACAAATTATGGGATCATTAATTTTCCTAATGACCCCTGTGCGTCTGCCAGTGGTCACGTCACCCCATGTGACTGGGGATTTGCCTAAGGTTTGTCCCTCTCCGATTATGCCCCTGGTTCCGACTCCATGGTCATATGGTAATTTCTTTTAAGTTAGGGGGTGGGGGGGGTAGGGTTAAGCCCTGGCCCCTAGTCTCACCCCTGGTCCATGTGGGTTCAGAGACCAGGGCTAGTGCTCACCCTCGGCCCTTAACCCATACCTTCGCCCCATTTGAGTTTAAATGCATATTTCAGAGGTCCTTTTAACAAGTACTACCCATGGCTTAACAGTAATTGCAGTGTTTAGTTGGCAAGTGGTTCATCGTTCGAACACTGTTGAGTGCAGTCTGGACTTCAAAGAGTTTTTCGTGGCCACCAAGGTGTTACATGGTAGCCTCTGGCTGGGTCACATGGCGCCCTCTAGTTGGTCCACGTCAACACACCAAAAACCAATCATACTCAACCAAGTTAGCCCCACATGAACCTGCCATGTTTCGTGATATCGTTGGCTCTTTTGGAATGCCAATCACCTTGCACAACCAGCAAACCCAATTAGCATGCCACATAAGCAGTACAAACTACTGACTTGGTAACCCTCCACAAAATTTTCCTTGTTTGCCAAATCATTCAGAACTCATTTTCGGGAGGATACGTCATTTTTTTCTGCAAAACGAGTTATGCTGAATTCAGGAAAATGAGATATACGCAGTTGTTCAAGTTCCCCATCAGTCCGACAGTGTTCATTTTTGAGCATATTTTTTATCCACCAGATCATTCACAAAGACAATATTTCATGTATATAAGAATAATAATAAATTATTCCACCTAAAAAATATTGTGTACCTCATACTCCATGTCATAACACAATTTTGTTTTTATGCCAAGAGGCATTCACCAACTCAATATGGTAGAGATGTGTAATGTAATGTAAACATTTCGACTTCATCCAAATAAAATAAAAATAAATAATTATTATTTATAGTAGAGATGTGTAAAATAACATAACATAATGTAATGTAAAAAATAAATAAATTAATAATTAAAAAATAAGCATTTTTGGGTTGAGAGACTCTCTCCAACCGAGTATGCTAGAGATGTTGTAACATAATGTAATGTAAACATTTCAACTCGGTCAAAATAAAATAAAATAAAATAAAAAATAGCGAAATAAAAAATAACTCTATAAAAAATAAAATAATAAATAATAATAATAATAATAATAATGACCCATGGTATTAAGCCATGATATTCATGTGGAATATAGCCTATTTAAAAGGGGAATTTTACTAGCCTATATATGTATAATCCTTGTACACCCTTGCCTCCTTGAGCTCTAAGCATGATCTTTAGTTGCATCTAAACTTGAGTGAGCTAGCTTATTTAGACGTTCGCAACAGAAGATAAACCTATATTTATGTTTTACTGGCTTTTCCTTTTCCTTCCTTTCAAACTAAGTGACCATAAAATACTCATAGAAAAATCATGATCTTGGTTTTGAACTTGTAATCTATAGGAATCCAAAAATATTGTATATTTTTTAGGACCACAACATTCAAGTTCATTTCCTTCGAGTCATTCATAGCAAGAATAATCTTATTCAAACATTATATGAACATCAATGTGCTTGAGTATGGTGTGCCAATCCTGAAATCAAATTCTTTCCAAAAGGGGGCCATTTTGTACCAAAAATAAATAAAATAAAAAAATTTTCATACTCACACATTACATCCTATGATAGGGTATATACAGAGAAAATGCCCAAAAACTATTTGTCCTTGGACTCACTCCCGTGGGTTACCTTCTTGTAGTGAGAAGTTTAAATCTAAAGAAATTCATAAACAAAAAGATCGAGAAAAAATAATGCTTGGATGAACTAAACCACCTCAATGATTTTCTTTATAATCTGTAAAATATCTTCTTTATATAATCTATCATATACGTTGAATTCAATATCTTCTTTTAGAGTTTGGTTGTTTACATTTATTAGAGTTTGGTTCTTTACTTTTATTAGTGAAAAACATAGTGGTTGTTTTCTTTTGTATTGGTGTTGATCCATAAATTGTCGTGGATATTCCATTGGACAGTTTGTCACAAGAGATTTGATAATATTATATTAAAAATATGAGATTCTACACTATTGTAGTTTTATTTAATTTCTAGATCGATAAAATTAATTGTAATTAGTGCATGCATGTAAAAGTAAGTCAAGCAGAAAAGTATAGAATGAAAAAATGATCTCACACACACACAATACACAAGATATGCTCTCCAGGAAACCCTTTCGGGAGAAAACTCAGCTGGAAAGTGAGGTCACTTCTTTCTCTTTCTCTATTTGGAAATATGGTTGCAGATACAAAGAAGTAATGTCTATGGCCCGTGGGTTTCTACAGTGCACAAATCCTCTCTATGTTCTCTACCTCTTACCTCTTTTGCCTATCTTTGCTTAACTATTGAACGAAATGTCTCAAAAGAATGGAATGTCTCTACCTCGTAGTGGCTTGGTTATAAGCCAGCCTGATAGCCTACTAGTGGTTAAATTTGACTACATCAAGTCTTAACTGGAGTTGCAAAATAGACTCTTCTAGAGTCTTCTACATCACAAACATGTGGCTAACCCCTTTTCCATGAATAATGGGGGCTGACATGGCATCCTCCTGAATGATAGGTGTAAACATAGGAAGGTCAACTTCTGAGTGGCATAATATTTGCATACAAACTCTGATTGACGTGATTCTTGTGCCGTTGGAAATAAATCTCTATTTAGAATGGATTCAAATGGTTCCACACTTAAGCATTAAAGTTTTACCACCCAAAAATATCATTTGATGCCTCAAAAGGCTCCGGGAAGGTTTCAAACCCAGTTTTTCCAAACTAGATCCCACCAGTAAAAATGGTCTTGTGAGATGATTCCTCCACTTTTTCCACTCCAAATTCATTGATATGGATGAAAAAAAATATAATGATACAATTTATATCACACCTCCCCATTTTGGGAGGCTTCTAGTCCCCAAAATATTTTATTGAATGAGGTGAGGAAATTTTTCCTCCACCGTCTCTTTGGTGTACCATTTAGCTTTGCCTAGAAGTTGTCTCTTCAACCCAATCTACAAAAGGTCTTGTTACCCTTATCTTGTAGTTATGGACCTCTTCTACAAAATTGTATCTTCTATCAACTCTACCTGAGCGTCTAGTGCTAAATCGTCCATAGAAGGTACGACCTATTCCTCTTCCTCATCTAGCATGGAAGGCTCATGTAGTTTCAAATTCTCTACATTTACAACTGAGTCAATAAGCATTATCACCCACCTTTTCTAGTATCTCAAAGCGACCATACCTTAGAGCCTTGATTTTCTTACTGGGCCCCTACAGCCTCTCCTTATTTAATTGTAGCCATACTCTGTCTCCCACCTTGAATGATTTATCTGTTATATGCTAATCATGTATGGCCTTATACTTCACCTATGACTTCTACAGTGTTTCCTGTACTTGTAGATGGCTTTTCCCATCTTCTCTATAAATTTTATAGCCCTTAAAGCATGTCCTGTAAGGTCTTCCTTCACTCCTCCTTGCTACCTATATGCAATATGCAAAGGTGAAGGTGGAAAATATCCAAAACAAGTTTCGAATGGGGACTTTTAGAAGTGCGGACCTCTCTATTATAAGAATGTTGTCTATATACCATCTTTTCAGCCTAGGTCTTTGGATGATTTTGGTTGTAACCCCTCAGAAGTTGCACCAAATTCCTATTGACTACTTATGTCTGCCCATCAGTCCGTGGATGGAATGTTTTAGATCTCTTCAACTTCGTATCCATCTTCTCCCATAATGTAATCTAGAATGCACTGATAAATCTTGTATCCATGTCTAAAATGATGCTCTTTGGTATCCCAAAGTTTACCCAGGCCTGTCCATAGAACAAGTTTGTTGCTTCTTGTCCACTGATGGTCTTTTTACAAAGAATTAGAACACACATCTTGCTAAACCTATCAACTACTATGAACACATAGTCACGTCCATTCTTGGTTGTCAGTAAATCTCCCACAAAGTCCATGAAAATGCTTTCCCAAGGACGAGTAGGTACAAGTGAGGGATGATACAGACCCTGTTTCCTATTGCTAGGATTGTGGGTACAACAAAGCATGCTGCATCTTATGAACCTAGTTACTTGTTCGTGCATCTTGGGCCAATACACATACCTTTGCAAGTTAGCCATGCTCTTCCTTGGACCAAAGTTCCCTGTAACCTTGGAAGTGTGAGCCTCTCTAATGAGCTGCAAATGCTCACCTTTAGGAACACATAGCTTATCCATCCTATAGAGTATTGCATCCTAGACATGGTATTCAATAATTTTGTTTCCATTGTGCAGATGACTCTAACTCTACAACTAGTGATACACCTTATTTAATTCCAACTCTTCTCAATATGCCTATCTGTATGCATCATGGGTGAATGTATCCATGTGCATAACAGTCCCAAAAATTGTAATATTTGATGTGGGTGGTCTTGAAATCATATTGACCAACTTGTTTGTGCTTCCCTTCTTATACTTGATCACTAAATGAAACTACTGTAAAAACACCATCCACTTATAATTCCTGGTCTGTTGTAGCTTATTATGGGCCTACACGTACTGTAACGGCTGGTGATCTGTGTGGATTATTGTCTCCTTTCCCATCAGATAATACTTCCGCTTCTTCACATCTTGCACCATGGCATAGAGCTCCTTATTGTAGGTAGGGTAGTTAAGAACTGCTTTGTGAAATACTTCATAATGGTACCAAACGAGCCTTCTTCATTACATCAAGAAAACTCCCATAGCATACGCACCTGCATCTCTCTCCACTTCAAAGGGTCATTTCTAGTTTGTTTATGCTAGAACTAGTGCTTCACTGATCTTCTTCTTTAACTCATTGAATTCCTTATGTTGTCATTTTCCCCACTAGAAACTGTTGCCAGTTGTTATTATGGCATGGAAAGGTGCAACTACCGCTAAAAATGAGGCTACGAATTTCCTCAGATACTATGCTACTCAAATGAAATTCCTAACCTCAATTAAAATTAGTAGGTACCGACCATTTCATGATGGCCTCCATCTTGGAAGGAACTATCTTCAATTATCATCCATTGATTACATACCCCAAATACACCAAGGACTGTTGCACAAACTCACACATCTTGAGATTGGCTAGAAGCTGGTGCTTCTTCAATGTTTCTAGCACTTGCGTCAAATGTGAAATATGCTTGTCTTAGGTAGCACTATATACCAGTATATCATCCAAATAGATAATAACATACGAATCTATGAAAGGGTGCAGTACATCATTCATTAATCTCGTAAATGTAGCTAATGCATTACATAGGCCAAATGGCATGACTAACCACTCATACGAACCATGTCTATTTTTGAAGGTGGTCTACCATGTATCTTCTTGTTTGACTCGAACCTAGCGATATCCATACTTCAACTCTAGCTTGGTAAAATACTTTGCTTGCTACAACTGATCTAACAAATCATTTATCCTAGGTAGGGGGAATCTATTCTTGAGTGTGATTTTATTCAACACCCTATAATCATACACATCCACTAAGTCCCATCCTTGTTTGGCACAATGATGATGGGTGACCAACATGGTGATGTACTCGGTTCAATGACACATTGTTCCAATAGCTACTACAATTGATTCTTCACCTCACTTGCTTCTATAATAGACTACCTATATAGCCTAATATTTGGCAATGGAGGGTCTAGAAATAATTGAATCTCGTGCTCCACTTCTCTCTTAGGGGGTTGTTGTCTAGGTAAATCTTCTCTAGGGATAGAGACAATCCCTCTATTCCAATGAGTGGGACTAGAAACCAATGTGATGAACTACGGGACACTTTCCTAAATTACAATCAAAATGAGAGAAGAGGAAGGACACCTAGCTTGTTCTGATGCTATAACGCACTTCTTTGTTGAAGATGTTGACCGCTTGCTTCTCAGGCTCAATCCTACTGCTCACAACATTTGAATACTTGCAAAAGAGGCCAAAGACACAAAAAAATCATGCAAGTACAACTACCATAATTGAATGTAATCCACTTAACATATCAAAGAGCATTAAGATAAATTATGAATTGACACAAGCATCTATCGAAAGTGAACCAGAAGTTTTATATGTTAATGAATAAAATAATAAGTAGACAACCAAGGCCTTGATGTTAGTAAGCCCTCCTTGAGTGAGTGTCCAATTCCAAGCTCAACCTCTCCAATTACTCCTTATCCAAGCTAAAATGAATAGCTTGTAGGCACTATCTAAGCATAAGGGTAAAAATAATTAGAGACCAACCATTTGGGACTGAGAGAAGATGAACATATAGGCAGGGAGAGGGAGTTAAGATCTCTCCAAAGATAGGGGAAGGCACGCATCTCAATGAAGAAGCTCTTAGGGATAATATCAAAGGGTAATATTCAGATAATGAAACCACATCCACAATGAACAACCTCCGGGTCGTTGTTCTAGAAGCCTCTAGATGATGAAGCTTCTTGTCCTCTTTGGGAAAATTTTCCTTTTAGATATAAATGTGAGTATCCAAGTAAAAGCCACATTCTGAGCGCGAGGCTAGTATAATGCAACCTACCATCAGCATGAGTTTCCAGTGTCACAGTCGCGCTAACCCTGAAATTAGGGTTTTTGGCTTACTTCTTTAGGGAAGGCTCAAGGCATGTTTTCACTAAGTCTTCAGGGAGGATTTGGTCTTCATATCATGATGGGTAGATTGCATAGTTGCCAAGTTTTGGGCACTTTGTTGTATGACATAGGGAAGTGTAGAAGGGGTGACAAAATAATGTGTAATAGATGCCCCCTAAAGCATGAAGGCAGAATAAAGAGTGATGGTTGAAATGTTTTACAAGCTTTTGCAAGGACGATAACAAATAGTGTTAGGGGACTTGCAAATCAAAGACACATATATATATACATATCTGACATCAAAACATGAATCTGTGGTATGGATGCAACCATTCAGGTAAGAAGGACCAACTAAAATATCCATGGTATGGGCGCAACTATCCAAATGAAAAGGATCATCTGGAGATCTAATATCCAAGATATGGATGTAGCCACCTGATATAGAAGGATCATCATCATCATAGATATAAGGTCCCACGATATGGTCACAACCATCCGTATAGAGGAAACATGTATATAATCATGAACAATACATAAATCCTCATAGCCTGAGTTATAACAGACAAAACTCAAGGTCTTGTGCTCCATCCCAACCTGATCAATGTACGAATTCTAACATGCAGATGAATCTGTCAAAGTTGAACATGCTAGAAACCCACTTGATTACTAGCCAATGATGTGGATTGTTAATAGGCATGAGAGAAACCACCAATAATGACAATGGTCCTCAAGGTACGATAGTGCAATTCGTGAATGTGAAAATTAAGTTGAAGTTGAACACTCGTGGAATCATCCGATTGAAGGCCAATGATGAAAACTTGTTGTCAGATGTGAAGAACTTGTCATTAAGGCATGAAAGCTCTAAGGTACTGAAAGGGAGTTTCTATGTCATCTTCCTAGATAATGAGCTAAAGTCAACAAGAAATGACCCCTCGAAGGAGGGCCATAATGATTCCCTCATCATCATCTACAAGAAAAAAAGAGTAAATTTCAATAAACAAGTATGATCCAAGACTGTGGAAAACTGTTAGACAATGCATAGGTAGTAAACTACAGATAGGACTTCTCTTGAACATATCGACGACACGACTCTGGAGTGTGGCGGCATTTGACTCGACATAGGACCAAGCGTCATGATGATGAAGTGGAATAGTCAGATGAGAGGAAAAATGGATCATCCAAACTTGGAAAGACAAGTGTGATGTGGAAGGTTGACCAAATTATGTGGCAATACACAATTAGACTAACCAACCAGTTGTGCTTTAGTCTAGTTTTGTATGTGTACCTTCTTTCTGAGGATCCCACTAAGTTGACCAAACACTGTCAGTCCCACTTGGACTTTGCCACTCCCAAGCGCTTCAATCTTCACCCTTGATGTTGCTTCTCCAGATCCAATGGATATCGTGAAATCTTGCGTGAACTCTAGCATGACCATTATCAGATCGAGAGCAAGCGAGATTTCTGGTTTTCCTATGCTACATGTCACCCACTAAGGTTTCTCACTTGAAATTTTGAAATACCATTTACCATTTCTAAAGCACGCGAGATACTACTTACCACTTGGTAATGTTGCCCACATTCTTAATACGCACTTTTAAAAAATACATTTTAATGAAGGTTTAGCACTTAAGCTGAGAATAACCCTTAATGCAAATCGACTGTGATTTATAAATAAAATGTACTAAGAAAATAATACCCGATTAGGGTCCAGAATGCCAATACACAGATTCAAGAGAATTTCACACCAAGAATAATATGCAACGCCACACATAATCAATTTATTCAATAAAATAGAAATTATAGAGTCTTAGTCCTCTCGCTTGATTACAACATTTGTTTAACCTCTGTTTCACTCTCAAACCCTATCTCTGTCTCTCAATCTCTCGCTTGCTCACTCTCTTATTCCATCTTATCACTATCATTACATTTTTCCCTCTTTTATGGATCCAATCCTATCCTAACTGCATCGACAACTCAATCTCTATTTTTTATCAGTTTAACAATTAAATTCCTATTCTCAAGCTATAAGACACACCTATTATAACACTTATCTCATATTCTAAAAATAATACAATGATTTAATTATTACAATAATTGAAGTAAATATCAATTCTAGAGATCCAACCCTCTCTACTAAAACTAATTTTGACCACTCATGTCAATGAAATTCATCTCATGTTAGTCACAACATGTGAACTTGCATTCACATTGCTAGTTAAGTTTGGATACTCCTGCATCAGACTCCCGGGGAAGAAAAGAATCATTCATCAATATTTCAAGGTTTACAACATACTTTTGTAATTTTGTTGTTGTTAACCAACTAGAATCCTCCATTGGTTGTCCCTTCCATCTAACAAGATATTGAAAATAAACATGCCCTTTAGTTCTTTTGGATACTCTTCTCTCTAGAATAGCTTCCACCTCTTTCTTGTCTGCCTTTGGAATTTGTTCTTCAAAATTTAAAGTCTGAACTTCATCTTGTGCTGGTTCATCTTGTAATTCTTACTCTGTCCCTTTATATGGATACAAATCTAGAACATTGAAGATAGGTGATATTCCAACCCATTTTGGCAATTCAATTTCATAAGCATTGGTTGAAAACCTTCTCTCAATTCTGCATGGCCCTATCTTTTTCATCTTTAGTTTATTGTAAGTCCCAATAGGAAATCTTTCTTTCCTCATGTACACCATCATTAGATCACCCACTTGGAATTCTTTTTATCTCCTCTTCATATCAGCTCTCTGTTTGTATTTGCCACTTCTTTCCTGCAATCTGCCTTTGACATGTTCCTGTAGTCTCTGCATCTACTCTGTAAACTCTTCAGCCTTTGCACTTCTTGTCTCTTGTTTTCCCAAATTTCTGAGCTGATACACCCCTTTGGGATTCATCCCAAAAACAATCTAGAATGGAATCTTCCCAGTACTCTAGTTTGGAGTATCATTATACGCAAACTCAGCCTAACCAAGTTCTAAATCCCACTACTTAGGATTTGTATACACTAAACTCCTCAATATATTTCCCAGGCTTATGTTTACTACTCGTTCTATCCATGTGTTTGAAGGTGATATGCTGAATTGAAACTAAGGTTGGCACCTAGTTTCTTCCAAAGAGTTCCTCAAAAATACCCAACAAACTTTGTATCCCTATTCGATAGAATACTTATAGGCAATCCATGTAACCTTACAACTTCTGAAAAAAAAGGATTAGCGATATGTGTTACATCAGTAGTCTTTTTGCATGCAATGAAATGTTCCATTTTAGAAAATCTATCTAGCACAACATAAATGGAATCATTTTGTCTATGAGTTCTAGGTAATCCCAAAGCAAGATCCACACTAGCTACATCCGATGGTCAGTCTGATATTGGTAATGGTTGGTATAATCCTACATTTTGGCTTCTCCGCTTAGCATGCTGACATATCCTGCACTTCTCAACAAATATTTTAACATTAGTTTGCATCTTTGGCCAATCGTAAAAATAATTTACCTGAGCAAAGGTTTTGCCTTTTCCAAATTGCCCAGATAACCCTCCACTCTGCTTCTCCTTGATTATGTTTCCCCTCATAGAACATTTGAGAATGTACAATTTTCTATCTTTAAACAATAAAACTCCTTGGATAAGATAATGTAACCACTCGCTTCTACTATGAACTGCTGGATTTTTTACAACTGCATAAATAACTTTAAATTTTGCATCATCTTTATACATATCAGACATTTCTTCAAATCCTACAACACCAACTCTTAATTCTTTCCCAATGAAATTTTCCCTGCTTAGAGCATCAACAACTTTTTTCAACTTACCACTTGTATGTTTTATCACAAAAGTGAAACTCTGCAAAAATTCTACCCACTTGGCATGCTTCTGGTTCAATTTTGGTTGGTTGTTTATGAACTGTAATGCATGATTATCAGAGTACAATACAAACTTTTTTGGTAGCAAATAATGTCTCCATTTTTTTAAACCTTGCACAATAGCATAAAATTATTTGTCATAAGAGGAGTATTTATTCTTAACTTCATTTAGTTTCTCACTAAAGTATGCTATTGGTCTCTATTCCTAACTTAAAAATGCTCCAATTACAACTCCACTAGCATCAGTTTCAACTTGGAAAACGTTTCCAAAATCAGGCAAAGCTAAAACTAGTTTCTCTATAATTTTCTTCTTTAGCAACTTAAATTTCATTTTTTTTCTTATGTTCACTTGAATGGTTGATTAGTCTCTTTGATTATTTCAATAATTGGTGCACAAATTTGACGAAAAATTCTGATAAATTTTCTATAGAAACTTGCAGGACCATGGAAGCTTCTTACCTCAAGTATGTTTCTTGGAGTTGGCCAGTTCCAAATTACTTGGACCTTCTCCGGATCCATTTTCAGACCATCTTTAGATACTACAAACCCAAAATAGATTAATTCTTCTTTCATAAAACAAAATTTCTTTAGATTTATCAGCAGTTTCTCTTTCTGTAGAGTTCTTAGAACCAACTTAATATGCTCCAGATGTTCCTCTTTGCTTGGACTAAAAACTAGAATGCCATCAAGATAAATAACGACAAAATTGCTTGCATATTCCTTCAATACTTCATTCATCAATCTCATGAGTGTGATGGGTGCATTAGTGAGTCAAAAGGCATCATTAACCACTCATACAACCCACTGTTTGTTTTAAATGTAGTCTTCCATTCATCTCCTTCTCTAATCCTTATTTGAATGTATCCACTCTTCATATCTATCTTAGTAAAATACTTTTACCCACTTAAACAATCCATCAAATCATCCATGCACAATAAAGGAAATCTATACTTGATAATAATCTTCATAATGGCTCTCGAATCAATACACATGCTATTCACCACCTTTCTTTGGACTGAGTACTATCGGTAGAGCACATGGACTAAGACTTTCTTTGATTAATCCCTTATCCACCAGTTCTTGAACTTGTCTCCCAACTTCTACATTTTCTTTAGTTAACGTGTATGCTACTTTATTTGGAAAACTTTCTCTAGGTATTAGATCAATGTGATGGCTAATACTCCTGATTTGTCATCATACATTTGGTAACTCATCCATAATAATATCAGCAAAATCATTCAAGAGAGTTTTGATTTCTTCAGATAAATCATCTAAGTTTGTGGAAGTCAAAATTACCATAGGTCTCCTTATGAAAGCAAAATGTATCTGTTCATCCTTCTTGACTTCTTGCAACAAGTCTTTCCCACTTATCAGCATAACATTGTTTCCAGGCACTTCTTTACCTGCTTCCTCCTTCAATGGCAGTAACGTGTGTTTATTTCCATCCTTCTCTAAAGTATAAGTGTTCCTTCTCCCATCATGTATAGATTTCCGATAAAACTGCCAAGGTCTTCCCAACAATATATGGCATACATCAATTGGCATTAGATCACATAATACCACATCCTTATAAGTACCAATCTGGATATCTACCTTGCATTGTTCTATCACAATAAGATGATGTCCTTTTTGTTGCCACGATACCCTATAGGGAGTAGGGTGTACTGTTTTCACTAATCCCAAATTGTTCGCCATTTCTATAGAAACACGGTTATCACTGCTTCCACTGTCAATTATCACTTTACAGCATTTTCCTTTTGACTTGAATGTAGTTCCGAATAAACTCTTTCTCTAAGCTGGTTCTCCTGTCTCTTTCTCTACTTTAACCAATACTGTTTTTAATAACAAGGATTCTCCTACTTTGGGTGATTCTTCCTTATTTGCAATTTGAGATTTATCTTCCTTTCGATCAGCCACATTCAAATTCCACTAATTTTTTGCTTTATTATGAGGACAACCCCATGATCCATGTCCCCATTCTCCACATCTATAACACAAAATTTCTCTTCATCGGCCTCTTCCTCTTGGTGAAAATCTCCCTCTACTAAAGTCTCCTCTCTGTGGTGGTCTACTACTTGAACCTCCTGCATGAGGGTGATAAAACCCTAATTTGTTAGTTCCTCTACCTCTTACTGAACTTTTCCCTCAGTTCTTTTGATTTTTCTTCCTCAACATCTTATCCTCTACTTTCAAAGTTGCTTGATAGCATATTCAATTGTCTTCAGACTTAGCAAACTGATTTCATCTTGTATGTCACATCTCAAGCCATTGATGTACCTAGCTACCTTTTCTACATCATCCTCTTCATGTTCTACTCTAATGCTCAACTTATAAAATTCTTCTGTATATTCTTTTACAGTCATTCCCTTTTGTCTCAAATTCTGTAATTGTCTGAAAATATTTAACTGATAATATTTTTGCATGAATTTACCTTTCAACCTACTCACCATTTTATCCCATTGTTTGATCTTGGACTTCCCCTTTCTCTCTTTGGATGTTTGTAGTGCATCCCACCAGATAGTTGCATGATCCTTCAATCTGGTAACTGCAAATTTCAGCTTCTTTTTGTCATCAACCTCCTCATAGTCGAAATACTTGTCCAATGAACTGATCTAGTCCATCAATTCTTCTACATTGAGATTCCCATCATACAAATGTATTTCCACCTTTGGTCTTCCACTTGCTTTAGCCAATATCTTGAGATCTTTGGTAGCTTCACTTTCATCCTCTTCTTCTTCCTTAGAAGATTCTTCTATGGCACTGGCATCTCCTTCATCAAGTGCTCTCCTTTGAGCAGTTTCAATTGTCTCCATCCTTCTATGTAGATTTCGAATCTCTTCCAGGAAAACTGCATTTGCTACAGGTCTGCCCCGACCTATGCCAGCTTCTCTCCTAGGTGGCATGTTTACTCTACCAGACCTAATCCTTAGGCTCTGATACCAAATGATGTGGAAGGTTGACCAAATTATGTGGCAATCCATGATTAGACTAACCAATCATCTGTGTGTTTGTCTAGTTTTGTACATGTACTTTATTTCTGAGGGTCCCGCTAAACTGACCAAACACCACCAGTCCCACTTTGACTTTCCCACTCCCGAGCACTTCAATATGCACCCTTGATATTGCTTTTCCATATCCAATAGATATCATGCAATATCACGTGAATTCTAGCATGACCATTATCAGATCGAGAGTGCACGAGATTTCTAGTTTTCCCATGCTACGTGTCACCTGCTAAGGTTTCTCGCATGAAATTGTGAAATACCATTTACCATTTATGAAGCATGCGAGATATTGTTTACCACTTGGCAATACTACCCATGTGCTTAATACACGCTTTTAATAAATAAATTTTAACAAAGGTTTAGTGCTTAAGCTGAGAATAACCATTAATACAAATTGACTGTGATTTATCAATAAAATATATTAAGAAAATAATACCCGATTAGGGTCCAGAATGTCGATACACAGATCTAAGAGAATTTCACACCAAGAATAATACGCAATGCCACACTTAATCAATTTATTCAATAAAATAGAAATTACAGAGTCTTGGCCCTCTTGCTCAATTACAACATTTGTCTGACCTCTGTTTAACTCTCAAACCCTATCTCTCTCTCTCAATCTCTTACTTTCTCACACTCCTATTCCATCTGATCCCTATCATTACATTTTTTCCTCTTTTATGGATCAAATCCTACTCTACCTACATTGACAACTCAATCTCTATTTTTTATCAGTTTAACAATTAAATTCCTACTCTCAAGCTCTAAGACACACCTACTCTAACACTTATCTCCTATTCTAAAAATAATACAGTGATTTAATTATTACAATAATTGATGTAAAGATCAATTCGAGAGATCGAACCCTCTCTACTAAAACTGATTTTGACCACTCAGGTCAATGAAATTCATCTCATTTTAGCCACAACATGTTAACATACATTCACATCGATAGCTAAGTCTAGATGCTCTTGCATCAAAGTGACTGAGTGAGGATATCCCAAACCCCACACGAGAAACAGATGAGTGTCATGTTCAAGAGCGACATGCTGCCTATACAAGAGATGTTTCACTTTAACTCTTTCCCCAGTCTTTATAGTGAGTACCCGAACTATATTTAATCACAAGATTGAAGGGGATAGCATATGCTCACTGTTGTGGAGGTAAATCCCCTCTGCGGACAGGGGCGATCCCACTAGCCCCACAGGGGTCTAGCAACAATCACACACGCTGCATGCAAGTTCCTAATTGCACAATTTAAAAGTCGATCAGAAAGACCAACCTGGGATCCAACGCTATTTGCTGTGGGAGAAGT
>APFE031080234.1:0-37748 GCA_000404065.3 Pinus taeda | reverse complement strand
TAAACCTATCAAACATACTAAACTAAACCTATTAGACTATAAAATACCTCTACATAATTATAATATTATTAAATATATTTAAATACGAGAAAGTTCTTATTTAAATACGAGAGTTTTTTTAATTGATGGAACATTTTCATCTCATATAACAAGCTCAATATGTGATATTCAAATTTCTATATGTTTAGATCTAGCATTACTGCTTTAATTTATATTCAAAGGGATATCAACCAAAAAAAAAAAACATTGGAAACCTGTACATAAGGTCGACCAAAGGAAGAGTAAATTTTATATTTTTTTAATTTATGGTTGACAAAAGAAAGAGTAATTTTTAATTTTTTTAATTTATTGTTTTAATACTTAAGTAGATAAGTTTTGAAATATAATCTTTAGAATTTTAATTTAAATATCAATAATTATTAGGTGGATGGTAGAGATTTAAACTTCATGTAATATTTTGCAATTATTTATAATAGTATATCTAAATTAAAGGTTGAAATTTATCTATAAAGTAATTATGCCTAAACAAGTGTCATACGAAGTGAGATGTAGGATTGATGAGTCATAGTATTGGCCCATGGTATTGTAACAAAGCCTATTTATAGATTAAGAATGTCCACTGATAAAGTAATGATAAATCTCCATGGTTAAGAATCTTGCTCCATGTTTTTTTAAATGGATATATGTTGAACTTGTATATTAGTTTTTTGTTTTGCTTTGCTTTTTTTAATTATTTATCAATAATAATAATTTAAAATAAAGTCATGATTGTTAATTTCTATATATTTTTTTTTAATTTAGTAAGTGTTTTGATTCTTATTATAGATTGATGCCTATTTAAATTATTTAAATTATATTGTTGCACTAATATTGATAGACATGTCTATTTTGGAATCTAGGGCTTGTAGAATTTCAATTTAATTATCAATAATTATTAGATATACGACATGGATTTAATCTCCCCATAATATTTTAAAATAGTTTTAATAATATTCACAAACCAAAGGTTGAAATTTATCTCCAAAGTATTTATGCAATTTTTCCATTTTAGTTACACTGAAGGTGTTCTATAAGGGAATGTTTGCTCCACAACCTTCGTTGTCTGTCCCGACCCTATCACACTAAAGGTGTTCTATAAGGGCATGTTTGCCTCACAACCTTCGTTGCCTGTCCCGACCCTATCACACTGAAAGTGTTCTATAAGTGCATGTTTGCCCCACAACCTTCGTTGTCTGTCTTGACCCTATCACACCGAAAGTGTTCTATAAGGGCATGTTTTCCCACCAACCTTCGTTGTTTGTTTAGAACTTATCAAAAAAGGACACATGTTTAAACTTGTGTTGTTAGCATGATGTCAACTCAGGAACATCTTCAAGGACAGTGATACAAGATTGGCCAATTAGACAATTGTACGATGACAATTAAAGAGAGGAAACATGTTACTTTACACTAAGGACCATAATGAGACCCTACAATATCAGACTTAACAGAACACCTGCCTTTTTTAGGTTGTATGGTTATAAAAGGGGGCCATCACTAGGACTTATAGCAATATTGAATTTCTCCAGTATCTTCCCCTTCTCTGTTATTAGTTGAGCAACATGAGCTCTCAACCCATCCAACTGATGTTGTTTCTAGAGCCTGCACCACCTCGTTGTTTCTGTGTTGTTTCTAGAGCTTACACCACCTCGTTGTTTCTTTGTCAGAAAACATCCTTCTTTGCTTCCTGACATCTGTCACTTGTTGATCCTCTGCTTCATCAAAGGTTTAAATGCTCCAAGAATGTGAGATTCCCTCCAATAAATCTTGATTTTGTCTCCTCTTGTCCATAGACACACACATTGATTTCTTTGTGGGAACTGCATTTTTTGCCCAAAAAGCATTCAGATGAGCAACAACATTCATTTTGTTGTGTTGGGTACTTCCCATATCATATATTTCTTTGTTGAATTTTGCTTGATGGATTGGAACTACATAATTTTTGGGAATACCCATTTGGTTTGAATGCAAAGTAAGCATATGATTTGATTGCAACCCTATCAAAAATGGTAAAACAAGAAACAAGGCCAAACATTTGAGATAATTTCTTGATAATATTTGTCCACTCCATTAATCAAAATGTTGTCGTTGTTGTTGTATCACAACTCCTTTTGTTGTCTGAGATAAAACAATTTGAATTAGAGATGTTAATACATATCTAATTCAACAAGAAAGTTATAAATGATTGCAGAGACAAAAATTTGAGAGTTTTCAAGGAAACCCAAAAAATACAACCCTATATATATACACAACAATGGTGAATCAAAACACTCTATAGAATAGCTTCTAAAAAAAGTGAACATAAATAAGATCTTTGGCTACTCAATTCAAAATATGATTCATCTACATTTGGTATGGTATTTACAAACCAATTGATTCTCTTGATAACAACCACTTCACAACTACAACTACAACTACACTATTAAAATGGTAGCTATTTCCCAAATAGGACTAATGAACAAAATTACTTTTATTAACCTTGAGCACCAAAACTAATTAAAAAGCAAAGACACTCGCAAACAATTGACAAATATATTGTCCAATTCTTTAACTTCAGTCATGGTGACTTCCAGTCATAAAACACCAAGGAATTAGATTTTAAAACTTTGTCTTACCATAAGATTCCACAATTTCAAATGATTGCAACCTAGAAATGCATAGAAAATCAACATAGTACAACCATTCCCAACCATTTCTTTCCACATAAAAGTGATTTATGAGTAGGTGTTCAGTGGACATTCCCAATGGGGCTCATGTAAGGGAGGCCCTTGCATGAGTTACAAATGTTAGGTTTTATTTTATTTTTTTAATTTTTTATAAAATAAATTTTATATGGTTAAATTCCTTTAAAAACAAAAAGTAGAATGCGAATTTTTAATTCACATTTTTATTTACACGATCAAAGTTATATTCAATAATGCTACTTTCCATTTTTAACTTACATGATCAAAAGTTAGATTTTGTAGTAGTGAAATTGGCATCATGTGGAACACGTTTATGGAATGATTTTCACATTTTAACACTCAAAAAAGAGGCCAATGCTCTCTGTGTTTTCTGAGCTAGTTAACTTTAGATATCTAAACAACGAGGGCCAAGCCAATGTTTTATGAAAGGTTTTCATGAGCCATATGAAGAGAGACACAAGACCTCAAAGGTTAAAAGCAAATTTTTATGAGCCATATGAAGAGAGACACAAGACCTCAGAGTTTAAAAGCAATAGAGTTGTGCCGGCGATTTTTTAGAAGTTTTTTTGGTAAGTTTTTTGGTTAAATTTTTCTAAAATCTGGCAGCAATTTAATGAAATCACAAGTTTGATGGGTAATCTCTACATAATCAAAGCGTTCAAGAAGTTTTTCAGAGTGTTGTTTATACAGTTAAAAAACCAGTTTAAATAACACAAATCAAGATTTAACCTCAAATTTGTCCACCAAAATTAAACACCAAAAAATCCAAAAAATTACACTAAAAACAACTTCAAAAACCATTAGTAATTGTTTACCAACTCATTACTTGAAGTAATTGTTTCTCCCAACTTGTGGGAAGTTCATAAAAGGCTTTGTATAATAGCGTAGATGTTTTAAATTAAAAGGTAATTGAATTTCAAATAAATAAATTTGAAGTGTGTATCTTATATATAATGCAATCGAGAGAAAATGCGTTAATGTTATGTTTTGCATTACCGTTATTATTTTAAGTGAATTTATCTAATAGGATTTAATTAATTATTTGATATTTGAATTTTAAATAATGGAAAATTAAATTATAAATTGGTATTATTGATATTAAATTGGTATTATTGATATTATTGTGTATAAAATTTAATAAGTTTTAGTAATTTTTAATTTAAGTGTGAGCTACAATATTTGTTTTAAGTGAATTGTTAATTTTGTATTTAACCATTACATATAATAAAAAAATTAATCATCATCAAAATTTAACTTTTTTATAGGTGTTTTTTTCGAGGGTATGTTAATTAAATTGATTAATTAAAAAAATATATCATATGAAAATGTGTAATATGAAATGAATTATGATTTTGGGCATATGGTATTGATAAGCCATGGTATTGGTTCATGGAATTGCAACAAAACTTACTCACAAATTAAGAATCTTCATAATAAAGTAGGGTGAATCTCCATGGTTAAGAATCTAGTTCTATGCACCCGATCGGGTTGCGTGACGTGGAGAGGTATGAAATCATATTTCGGCGGCGGGAGGAGCAAGCGAACACAGACAAATATCAAGGTATTATTACAATAGGTAGATGGAGCGGTGGAAATGTTAGTGGAGCAGATCGACAGGACAATGGACAAGACAGGATGTCAGGGACAAGCCCGAGGAGTGATGGCGCGGAGATCGGGGGCAGCGAACAGCACAGAAGCATAAGAAGAAAAGGCATGCAGAGGAGAGGGATAGCGAAGGAAGGGTGGCGAAGCAAACCGCATGGGAGAGCCCGCAAAGAAGCTAGGAAAGACCACACAGAGCGGAACCATCTTGATAGGAGAACAGGGGGACCTGCGAGCCGAGAGGAAGGCGAGAGGAATTCCAGCGGAAGAGAGGACATGGACGCAGGGGGAAGCAGGACAGCGCATCGGTGGATGCGAAGCAGTGGAGCGGACGAAGACCAGGGATGGAAAGAAGTGGATAGGAAGGGCAAGCAGAAGATGGAGGAAACCATGCAGCAGGGCATCCTTGTGTATGAGGTCTCAGAAGGAGAAAGCGAGGACATGGCGGAAGGTCGGGAGGAGTCCACGCAGGCGATAAGGAGAAACGGTCGAAACAAAACTGTGACGGGAAGCGGGGAGGACGAAGGAGGGAGCCCGAAGAATGGAACAGAAGGGGGCAGGGGAAGATATAGACGAGGGAGAGGCCGCAGGGGAAGAGGAGGCCGGAGAGGTCGGGATGTGGCGGCAGGACGCAGCAGACGAGGGCGCCAGTGCTGCGCAAGCCATGAAGAGGATGCGGAGACAGAGATGGGAGAAGGGAGCAGACAGAGCAGGCAGACTATAAGAACCAGAGTCAGGATTGCAGAGAAGGAGTACAGGGAGAAAACTAAGCCAAAAATTAAAAGAATTATTGAGCATTGGGAGGAAGAGGCCATCTAGGCCCAGTCAGAGGATGAGATGGAAGATTGGATAAGTCTCCTGCCTGACCCAGGGCACACCAGAGGAAGAATGACTCTTTACAAACAATCATTGCACCTGTACTGGGATATGAAGAGGCTCATGGCCAAAGCCATGGAATAGATAGCGGTGGAAATGGCCGAATTGTCACAGGGAGTCCCGAATTTGAAGAAGGAACTGAAGAATATCGTAATCACTCTGCTCATGCAAGACAAGCGACTGGAGGACCTGCAACAGCAGCTTGAGGCAAGCGGGGTGCTGATCAAAAAAAGAGAAAAAGCAGCAAGAGAATCCAGAGGAACAGTAAAGAAAGGCATGTCCTTGATAAATTTAGGAACTGTTAATTCCTGGTTTTGTTTTTAGCCATGCATAAGGTTTATGTTTATATATATTTGCAGATGTATGTCAGTAGTAATATGGAAAAGACTAAAGTGTATAAGGCATGGAAAGACAAGATAAAAACATTTTATTTTTGGGCAGCTGTGAAAAACTACAGGTGGTCAATAAACCCGGTTTCCCCACGGGGCGGGTTGAGACCACCCTAACTATGTAATGTTTTCTTTTTGGTAATAGAAGATGGCACCACCTCAGCTTACAAAAAAAAAAAAGAATCTAGTTCTATGTTTTTTTAAATGTGTATATATAGAGTTAATTTTTATGATTTTTTTAAATTTACCATCCTTTTAATTTATAAGGATACACCAGTAATAGTAATAGTTTATTTTTAAGTTCATGGCCACACTACAAAGTAAGTTGGTGTGTGAAAATATCTTTTGTTTGAAGACTTTTGTATATTTGAATTTATGGTATCATTTAGGAAAGCACATATTCTTAATTATTAAACCCATTAAAATTTTATAACAATAAATCATTTTCATGTTCTTACAAAAACACTAAAAAACTAAAAAATAAATCATTTTCATGTTCTTACAAAAACACTAAAAAACTAAAAATTCTTATACTTTTATTAGGTATCTTTAAAAGGAATTTTGTATTTAAATCAAATAAAAAAAATTGTTTATTAGATAATTAAATATTTGTATTTTTACATAGTGACTATTAAACACAAAAATTTCTATACGTTTATTAGGTATCTTTAAAAGGAATTTTGTATTCAAATCAAATAAAAAATAATTTTGTTTATTGGATAATTAAATATTTGTATTTTTACGTAGTGACTATTTTTCACGAGGATGGTGTTTTTCTAAGAATATTTTTCTAAATTAATTTTAATTTAAAAATTTAAATTATTTTTATTTGCATAAAAGGGTCATTTGGTTAAACATGTCATGTGTGTTTTTAGGATGAGTTTTGTATGATTATTAAGAAATATGGATTGGTATTCACCTGACTATTTTTCATGAGGGTGGTGTTTTTGTTAGAATATTTTTCTAAATTAATTTTAATTTAAAAATTTTATTATTTTTATTTACAGAAAAGGCTCATTTGGTTAAACATGTCATGTGTGTTTTTAGGATGGGTTTTGTATGATTATTAAGAAATATGGATTGGTATTCATTTGACTATTTTTCATGAGGGTGGTGTTTTTGTTAGAATATTTTTCTAAATTAATTTTAATTTAAAAATTTTATTATTTTTATTTACAGAAAAGGCTCATTTGGTTAAACATGTCATGTGTGTTTTTAGGATGGGTTTTGTATGATTATTAAGAAATATGGATTGGTATTCACCTTTAAATTAGATTGTTGTTGAATAAGATATAATTTTAAATTTTAATCAAATTTATGTTACTGACGCAAGGCATATATATTGACATTTAAAAAATGTTGACGTACTTACATTACATTATGCCTACAAATTTCCCTCATACTGAGATGTAGAGTGCCCCCCCTCTATCTGTGTGTGTGTGTGTGTGTTTGCCTCTCTTTCTCTTCCCCCAGTTGGTCAATCCCTGAGTTGGAACTTTGTTTCAGTGACCTAGACTACCAATCGCACCCTTGACACTCTCGGCATGTAGTTGAAGGCCTCCAAAAGCACTCACAAGCCTCGCTTCATGCAGTTGTGACCTAAATTGCTCAATTTAGTGCCTGCGGTCCTAAGATCTGAGCCACAATTCCAAGGCAGCCTCCACACCCCTGCCCATAACTGCTAGAGACTTCTCATAATGATAAATAACATAAGGATGATGCTAAACATATCAAAATTGAACAAGAACTTGACCTAACTAGGCCTAATCATGACAGTCATTTTGTCAAACATATAATGAACATGTAAGCTATGGGTCATGAATGCATATATGATCATCGGAGTCTGAAAAATTATTTGAGAATCACCAAGAAGGTCTAATGCCTTCTCATAATAGTTGCAATTATACTTGTTAGACCATGCACTCATTAACCATCATATTCACATTAGAGATCCATGTTTATAACCAACATATAACCAGATTATTAACCATGACATAACAATTATTGAATCATCATAATATCAAGTATAAATGCTCATAGAATGCAATAGAAAAATAACTCTTATTAATTGATGCAAAAGCCAACCAAATCATGGACTTCTGCGTACCAACCAACCATAGATTGAGCTGAAACAAATATTTCTTTCAGCCAATCACCCCCATGCCATATTCCAAGCATGAATGTGGGATCTCAAGACATAAACAACCAAGGTTTCCCAGAGATTAAACCACCTCCACCCTCAGGCTACCACAATCTCACCAAAACTTATCAAGAGATCACGAAGCCTAAACAAGCTTAGATGCCTCAAAATTTCTTCACCATTACCTAGAGGAATTTGTCTGTCTTCACCCACATGTTGAGGGCTTCTCAAAGATTAAACCACCTCCACCCCCAACCCTTAGGAAGTTTCCTTAAACCACCTCACCTGGTACCAAAACCTTACAACAATCCAAAGCTCAACCAGAAAATAATCCCATCACATCATGGCTATCCAGGAAATGGAAAGGTTGGACTAGGCTGAAACCACCATCAAAACCAGGAAAAATGCATGCCAGTGACATCAAATGAACCAAATAAACTAATGCATGTACCATGCATTCACACAGCAGCTCGGAAATCACACATGTAACTTGTTACATGCAAAATCTTCTTGGTGAAGTTGTTGATCCAAACTTCTCCTTTCTAGCCCTTTTCCTTCCTTTGTGATCCATTAATAAAAAAGGTGTTATAGACTTTATGTGAAGTTCGCTTATGTTACTTGGTGCAATGGATCAAAAAGATTGCAAATAACATAAAGACATAAGCAAATTGAAATATAAACATATGCTTCAACACATCGACAATTTGATAACGGAGTTCACCAGACTTCCTGGCTACCTCTCTGAGTCCTTAGCTTCCAGTGTGATCACTTTATTAGTCTTCAAAATGCTTTTACAGACATGAGCTCAAAAACAAAGACTCAAATGAGAAAAGGGATCTCACCATTGCGTTCAGCTCGAAATTTCGAGTCAAACGAGTATAAACTTGCCCATATTTGGCCATTGTGACCTCCACACCCCCTAGAATGTGCAAACCACCTCTACCTTCTGCAAAACCACTTTCCGTTGACAAAAACCACCCTTTGTGATGTGGAAACCACCTTGGTCTGCACGCCCTGGTTTTGGCGGGTTTGGCGCTGCAATAGGTTAATAAAAATTTGGTTCGGCTCTATTTCAAGCCCGAACATGTGATATGTTGGTTAGCCTTAATATGTGAAGGCTTTGGTATTTAAAGTTGGAGGTCGACGAGTCGAAACCCTCGCCCGACACTGGTGTTTTACATTGGATATACATAGATTATGGTTCGGTCCGATATAGTTCCACTTATCGTTGTTGATATATGGTTCTATTATTATATATATGGTATGTGGGTTAATACTTTCCGTTGCATGTGGGATAAATCGCCAAGAGGACCGGCAGCCGGTGGGTTGACCCCGGCCGTTGGCCTTTTATTCCGACAACCCTATCGATACACCATAAATACAATATCATCCGTAACCCTCACAAGATCCACCATAGCCCATCCGGTGCGGCCCTTTTGGCGAAAACTCAGCCTTCGGGGAAGTTAGGGGTTCGATCCTCCCTGGTCCCCAAAATTTTGGAAATAAGGCCACATTGGGCAAAATACAGGCTGCCACGTGTTAGCCCCAGATTGGCCCATATTAACCAATCACATTGTGACACATCATTAACCTGCTCACATCATCCTGGACAAGTGGTGTATTCCCAAGATGACACATGTCCTGCTGACATCATCCTATTGACTTGGTTGACCGTTGACCTTTGACTTTTTGACTTTTACCCTAATTTTCTGAGAAACTTTGACTGGCTCTAAATTTTTCATCCGGACTCGAATTTATGCGTCGTTTGCACGGTTAGAATCGTATCGACGAGCACTTTTACTTGATCCTACTTCCATCTACATTTGAAGGCTTTGATCTAGAGGCAAAACTGGATCCATTTTGGATCACTTTGCTTTCCTTATCTTTCCTTGGCTTGCTTGCTTTCTCCTCTTGGTGCTCCTCTCTCTCTCTGAAACTAATTCCAAAGAAAAACTAACATAAGACTCCAAATTGATTCTCTAATGCTTTTTTATTATTGATGCCTCTAATTTCTTCATTTTCCTTCAATTTCCCTCTCATGCAAATTTATGATCCTTCATCTTCCTTTTCTCACATTTTCCTTTATTTTCATAAATAAATGTCAATTAATGTATTTTTTCCTTCTCTAACGCCTTTGCCAATTTCCTTAGCCATAATAAACCGAAAGTGACACCTACTAAGATGTTTTCACCACCATTTAACTTGGAATATGTGTCCCATGACCTTGGTCTTATTTTGCCTTTATTAACCTTTATTACATGAACTTTTAACCCAAGGATGTTACAAACGCCTCCCCTTTAGAGGAGCACCATCCTTGGTGTTCTATGACACCTATAACAAGTAAAACCGCTGAAAACCAAAACATACTGCCCATGGAGCTTTATAACAATGCTCGATGCGGTATTTACAATAAACAATTGCTGAAAACCATGACCAACATGACAAACATGACAATCATACCACTTATTGGAGCATTATAACATAGCTCATTATGGTTTTACAATAACAACCATACATAGATATGTACATATACCAAAAACTCATTTTCCTCAACCAACAAATAATGATTGCAAAGACAAAAATTTGGGAGTTTTCAAGGAAACCCAAAAGATACAACCCTATATATATACACAACAATGGTGAATCAAAACACTCTATAGAATAGCTTCTGAAAAAAGTGAACATAAATAGGATCTTTGGCTGCTCAATTCAAAATATGATTCATCTACATTTAGTATGGTATTTACAAACCAGCTGATTGTCTCGATAACAACCACTTCACAACTACAACTATACTATTGAAATAGTAGCTATTTCCCAAATGGGACTAACGAACAAAAGTACTTTTATTAATCTTAAGCACCAAAACTAATTAAAAACCAAGACACTCACAAACAATTTACAAATATATTGTCCAATTCTTTAACTTCAGTCATAGTGACTTCAAATCATAAAACACCAAGGAATTAGATTTTAAAACTTTATCTTACCATAAGATTCCACAATTTCAAATGATTGCAACCTAGAAATGCATAGAAAATCAACATAGTACAACCATTCCCAACCATTTCTTTCCACATAACTGAGTGATTTATGAGTAGGTGTTCAGTGGACATGCCCAATGTGCCTCATGTAAGGGAGGCCCTTGCATGAGTTACAAATGTTAGGTTTTATTTTATTTTTTTAATTTTTTTTATAAACTAAATTTTATATGGTTAAATTTCTTTAAAAACAAAAAGTAGAATAAACAAACTGCGAATTTTTAATTCACATTTTTATTTACACGGTCAAAGTTATATTCAATAATGCTACTTTCCATTTTTAACTTACATGATCAAAAGTTAGATTTTGTATTGGCATCATGTGGAGCACGTTTATGGAATGATTTTCACATTTTAACACTCAAAAAAGGAGGCCAATGCTCTCTGTGTTTTCTGAGCTAGCTAACTTTAGATATCTAAACAACAAGGTCCAAGCCAATGTTTTATCAAAGGTTTTTATGAGCCATGTGAAGAGAGACACAAGAACTCAGAGCTTAAAAGTAATAGAGTTGTACTTAGAATGATTTTTTAGAAGTTTTTCTAGTAGGTTTTTTGGTCAAATTTTTCTAAAATTTGGTAGCAATTTATTGAAATCACAAGTTTGATGGGTAATCTCTGCATAATCAAAGCATCTTAGGAGTTTTTCAGAGTGTTGTTTATACAGTTAAAAAAACCAGTTTAAATAACAAAATCAAGATTTAACCTCAAATTTGTCCACCAAATTTCGGCACCAAAAAATCCAAAAAATTACACTAAAAACAACTTCAAAACCCTTAGTAATTGTTTAATAATTGTTTTCCAACTCATTACTTGAATGATTGAAATAATTGTTTTTCCCGGGAAGTTCATAAGAGGCTTTGGATAATAGCGTACATGTATTAAATTAAAAGGTAATTGAATTTTGAATAAATAAATTTGAAGTGTGTATCTTATATATAATGCAATATAAGAGAGATTGAAAGAGAGAAAACGTGTTAATGTTATGCTTTGCATTACTGTTATTTTTTTTAAGTTAATTTTTCTAATAGGATTTAATTAAGTATTTGATATTTTAATTTTAAATAATAGAAAATTAAAATACCAATTAAATTATAAATTGGTATTATTTATATTATTGTGTGTAAAATTTACTAAGTTTTAGTAATTTTTAATTTAAGTGTGAGGCACAATATTTGTTTTAAGTGAATTGTTAATTTTGTATTTAATCATTGCATATAATAAAAATAATAATTATCATCAAAATTTAATTTTTTTTATAGTAGGTGTTTTCTTTCTTTCGAGGGTATGCTAATTAAATTGATTAATTAAAAAAATATATCATATGAAAATGTGTAATATGAAATGAATTATGATTTTGGGCATATGGTATTGATAAGTCATGGTGTTGGTCCATGGAATTGCAACAAAACCTATTCACAAATTAGGAATCTTCATAATAAAGTAGGGTGAATCTCCATGGTTAAGAATCTAGTTCTATGTTTTTTTAAATGTGTATATATAGAGTTAATTTTTATGATTTTTTTAATTTACCATCCTTTTAATTTATAAAGATACACCAGTAATAGTAATAGTTTATTTTTAAGTTCATGGCCACACTACATAGTAAGTTGGTGTGTAAAAATATCTTTTGTTTGAGGACTTTTTAATATTTGAATTTATGGTATCATATAGGAAAGCACATATTCTTAATCATTAAACCCATTAATATTTTATAACAATAAGTCATTTTCATGTTCTTACAAAAAAAACTAAAAAACTAAAAATTCTTATACTTTTATCAGTTATCTTTAAAAGGAATTTTGTATTCAAATCAAATAAATTTAAAAGGAATTTTGTATTCAAATCAAATAAAAAAAAATTGTTTGTTAGATAATTAAATATTTGTATTTTTACATAGTGACTATTAAACACAAAAATTCCTATAAGTTTATTAGGTATCTTTAAAAGGAATTTTGTATTCAAATCAAATAAAAAATAATTTTGTTTATTGGATAATTAAATATTGGTATTTTTAAGTAGTGACTATTTTTCATGAGGATGGTGTTTTTTTAAGAATATTTTCTAAATTAATTTTAATTTAAAAATTTTATTATTTTTATTTACAGAAAAGGCTCATTTGGTTAAACATGTCATGTGTGTTTTTAGGATGGGTTTTGTATGATTATTAAGAAATATGGATTGGTATTCATTTGACTATTTTTCATGAGGGTGGTGTTTTTGTTAGAATATTTTTCTAAATTAATTTTAATTTAAAAATTTTATTATTTTTATTTACAGAAAAGGCTCATTTGGTTAAACATGTCATGTGTGTTTTTAGGATGGGTTTTGTATGATTATTAAGAAATATGGATTGGTATTCATTTAACTATTTTTCATGAGGGTGGTGTTTTTGTTAGAATATTTTTCTAAATTAATTTTAATTTAAAAATTTTATTATTTTAATTTACAGAAAAGGCTTATTTGGTTAAACATGTCATGTGCGTTTTTAGGATGGGTTTTGTATGATTATTAAGAAATATGGATTGGTATTCACCTTTAAATTAGATTGTTGTTGAATAAGATATAATTTTAAATTTTAATCAAATTTATGTTACTGACACAAGGCATATATATATATATTGACATTTAAAAAATGTTGGCGTACTTACATTACATTATGCCTACAAATTTCCCTCATACTGAGATGTAGAGTGCCCCCCCTCTATCTGTGTGTGTGTGTGTGTGTGTGTGTTTGCCTCTCTCTCTCTTCCCCCAGCTGGTCAATCCCTAAGTTGGAACTTTGTTGCAGTGACCTAGACTACCAATCGCACCCTTGACACTCTTGGCATGTAGTTGAAGGCCTCCAAAAGCACTCACAAGCCTCACTTCATGCAGTTGTGACCTAAATTGCTCAGTTTAGTGCCTGCGGTCCTGAGATCTAAGCCACAATTCCAAGGTAGCCTCCACACCCCTGCCCATAACTACTAGAGACTTCTCATAATGATAAATAACATAAGGATGATGCTAAACATATCAAAATTGAACATGAACTTGACCTAATTAGGCCTAATCATGATAGTCATTTTGTCAAACATATAATGAACATGTAAGCTATAGGTCATGAATGCATATATGATCATCGGAGTCTGAAAAATTATTTGAGAATCACCAAGAAGGTCTAATGCCTTCTCATAATAGCTGCAATTATACTTGTTAGACCATGCACTCATTAACCATCATATTCACATTAGAGATCCATGTTTATAACCAACATATAACCAGATTATTAACCATGACATAATAGTTATTGAATCATCATAATATCAAATATAAATGCTCATAGAATACAATAGAAAAATAGCTCTTATTAATTCATGCAAAAGCCAACCAAATCATGGACTTCTGCGTACCAACCGACCATAGATTGAGCTAAAACAAATATTTCTTTCAGCCAATCACCCCCGTGCCATATTCCAAGCATGAATGTGGGATCTCAAGATATAAACAACTAGGGCTTCCCAGAGATTAAACCACCTCCACCCTCAGGCTACCACAATCTCACCAAAACTTATCAAGAGATCACGAAGCCTAAACAAGCTTAGATGCCTCAAAATTTCTTCACCATTACCTAGAGGAATTTGTCTGTCTTCACCCACATGTTGAGGGCTTCTCAAAGATTAAACCACCTCCACCCCCAACCCTTAGGAAGTTTCCTTAAACCACCTCACCTGGTTCCAAAACCTTACAACAATCCAAAGCTCAACCAGAAAATAATCCCAACACATCATTGCTATCCAGGAAATGGAAAGGTTGGACTAGGCTGAAACCACCATCAAAACCAGGAAAAGCCCATGCCAGTGACATCAAATGAACCAAATAAACTAATGCATGTACCATGCATTCACACATCAGCTCGGAAATCACACATGTAACTTGTTACATGCAAAGTCTTCTTGGTGAAGTTGTTGATCCAAACTTCTCCTTGCTAGCCCTTTTCCTTCCTTTGTGATCCGTTAATGAAAAAGGTATTATAGACTTTATGTGAAGTTCGCTTATGTTACTTGGTGCAATGGATCAAAAAGATTGCAAATAACATAAATACATAAGCAAATTGAAATATAAACATATGCTTCAACACATCGACAATTTGATAACGGAGTTCACCAGACTTCCTGGCTACCTCTCCGAGTCCTTAGCTTCTAGTGTGATCGCTTTATTAGTCTTCAAAATGCTTTTACAGACATGAGTTCAAAAACAAAGACTCAAATGAGAAAAGGGATCTCACCATTGCATTCAGCTCGAAATTTCGAGTCAAACGAGTATAAACTTGCCCATATTTGGCCATTTTGACCTCCACACCCCCTAGAATGTGCAAACCCACCTCTGCCTTTTGCAAAACCACTTTCCGTTGACAAAAACCACCCTTTGTGATGTAGAAACCACCTCGGTCCGCGCGCCCTGGTTTTGGCGGGTTTGGCTCTGCAATAGGTCAATAAAAATTTGGTTCGGCTCTATTTCAAGCCCGAACATGTGATATGTTGGTTAGCCTTAATGTGTGAAGGCTTTGGTATTTAAAGTTGGAGGTCGACGGGTCGAAACCCTTGCCCGACACTGGTGTTTTACATTGGATATACATAAATAATGGTTCGGTCCGATATAGTTCCACTTATAGTTGCTGATATATGGTTCTATTATTATATATATGGTATGTGGGTTAATACTTTCCATTGCATTTGGGATAAATCGCCAAGAGGACCAGTAGCCGGTGGGTTGACCTCGGCCGTTGGCCTTTTATTCCGGCAACCCTATCGATACACCATAAATACAATATCATCCATAACCCTCACAAGATCCACCATAGCCCATCCGGTGTGGCCCTTTTGGCGAAAACTCAGCCTTCGGGGAAGTTAGGGGTTCAATCCTCCCTGGTCCCCAAAATTTTGGAAATAAGGCCACATTGGGCAAAATACAGGCTGCCACGTGTCAGCCCCAGATTGGCCCATATTAACCAATCACATTGTGACACGTCATTAACATGCTCACATCATCCTGGACAAGTGGTGTATTCCCAGGACGACACATGTCCTGCTGAAATCATCCTATTGACTTGGTTGACCGTTGACCTTTGACTTTTTGACTTTTGCCCTAATTTTTCGAGAAACTTTGACTGGCTCTAAATTTTTCATCCGGACTCGGATTTATGCGTTGTTTGCACAGTTGGAATTGTATCGACGAGCACTTTAACTTGATCCTACTTACATTTACATTTGAAGGCTTTGATCTAGAGGCAAAACTGGATCCATTTTGGATCACTTTGCTTTCCTTATCTTTCCTTGGCTTGCTTGCTTTCTCCTCTTGGTGCTCCTCTCTCTCTCTGAAACTAATTCCAAACAAAAACTAACAAAAGACTCCAAATTGATCCTCTGATGCTTTTTTATTATTGATGTCTCTAATTTCTTCATTTTCCTTCAATTTCCCTCTCATGCAAATTTATGATCCTTCATCTCCCTTTTCTCCTATTTTCCTTTATTTTCATAAATAAATGTCAATTAATGTATTTTTTTCCTTCTCTAACGCCTTTACCAATTTCCTTAGCCATAATAAACTGAAAGTGACACCTACTAAGATTTTTTCACCACCATTTAACTTGGAATATGTGTCCCATGACCTTGGTCTTATTTTTCCTTTATTAACCTTTATTACATGAACTTTTAACCCAAGGATGTTACAAACCCCTCCCCCTTAGAGGAGCACCATCCTCGGTGTTCTACGACACCTATAACAAGTAAAACCGCTGAAAACCAAAACATACTGCCCATGGAGCTTTATAACAATGCTCGATGTGGTATTTACAATAAACAATTGCTGAAAACCATGACCAACATGACAAACGTGACAATCATACCACTTATTGGAGCTTTATAACGTAGCTCATTATGGTTTTACAATAACAACCATACATAGATATGTACATATACCAAAAACTCATTTTCCTCAACCAACAAATAATGAAGGATACATAGCCCACATCTGATCAGTCATCTCCCGTGCAGCCTCATCAAGTCCAAAGTGCTTCCACTGCACTTTAACTTGCTCGATTGCTCAGTTCTGAAGTGAGTTGTTTCCACTGCAATATGCACTGAGGTTCCGACTGGAATTCTCCTTCTGGTTCCACCTACAATAGAGATTAGTCAATCACATGATCAACATCTTTCACATATATTTTAAGCAATGAAACATGGAAAACAACATGGAATTTCACCATTGGAGGCAATGCAATTATGTAGGCCATTGGTCCAATCCTCTCAAGGATCTCGAAAGGCCCATAATACTGGGGTGCCAACTTGGCACACGATCCAATCCTCAAGGAGCTCTTCTTTGGCTTGATGCGCAAGTACACATGCTCCCCAACTTGAAAATTCTTAAATACCCTATGTTGATATGCATAACTCTTCTGTCTATCATGTGCTACCTTTAGATTCTTCTTGATAACCTGCATTTCTTTTTCCATCTCTACAAACATGTTTGGTCCAATAACAACATGTCACTGGATCACTCCAGTTGATAGGAGTATTACAAATATGCCCATAAAGTGCCTCAAATGAACTCATCTTCAAGGACTTCTGATACCCATTGTTATACAAAAACTCTACCAGTGGAAGATACTCTTCCCACTTTCATTATTGGTGCATAACATACATCCTCAACATATCCTCTAAAATCTTGTTAACCCTCTTTGTTTTTCCATCTGTCTGTGGATGATAAGTTGTGCTGAAAGCCAACTCTGCCTCCAAACCTACAAACAAACCCTTCCAAAACTTGGAAGTGAACTTGGCATCTCTGTCGAATACAATATTCTTGGGAACACCATGCAACCTCACTATCTCCCTGATGAAAACCTGAGCTACCTCACTCGCTGAATTAGTATACTTAACTACAATGAAGTGAGCTACTTTGGTCAGCCTGTCAACCATAACTATGATGGAATCATGTTGTCTAGATGTCCTTTGTAAACCTATTATGAATCCATGGAAATCACCTCCCATTTCCATTCTAGAATTGGAATCGGTTGTAATAAACCACCCAGATGCTTGCACTCTGCTTTTACCTATTAACAATCCAAACAACTTATGGCAAACTCAGCTACCTCTTTCTTTAGATTCGGCAAATAGTATAACTTCTTCACAACTGTTCTTATGATATCCCAGGTAACTCGAATATGAATTAACATGAAATTCCCTCATGATAAGCTTCTTGAGCTCACTGTTGTCTGACACATAGATCATGTCTCTCAATCTCACCAAACCATTTGTCGTGAGATGATAGCCCACATCCTTATCACCTATAATATGTTGTTGTAACCTATGCTTAAGTTGCTGGTACCTGTCATCTTATTGTCCTACCTATCAGATCTGATCCTGTAAATTTGTCCCATATGAATTCATAACTGCTATTTGATTCACCTACACTCTCCTACTAAGAGCATTTACAACCTTGTTCTCCTTACCCTTAATGTACTTGATCTTGATGTCAAACTCACTAAGCATAGGCAACCATCTAGCTTTCCTACCATTCAAATTAGGTTAGTCAAACAAACATCTTAGCCCATTGTGATCACTCATCAAAACAAATCCCCTACCAAGACGATAGTGCCTCTACATCTTCAAGGAATGAATGATAGTTGCCAACTCAAGATCATGTGTCACGTAGTTTTGCTTGTTCCATTCAGTTTCCTTGACTCATACCATACTACATGTCCTTCCTGCATCAAGACTCCACCAAGTCATCTCTTGAAAGTATTTGTACATACCACGAACTCTTTGTCTAGATTTGCAGTGTTTAGAATTGGAGCATTTGTAAGCAACTACTTCAACTGCTCAAAACTAGTTGCACATTCCTTTGTCCATTCAAATTTATTTTCTTTCCTTTGAAAAGATGTAATAGGATATGTAATCCATGAAAATTTCCTAATTAATAGTCTGTAATAACCTACTAACCCCTTGAATGATCCAACTTCATCCACATTCCTAGGAGTTTCTCATTCCATGATAGCTTTGATCTTTTCTAGGTCCATTGTTATGCCTTCCTTGGAAACAACATGTCCCAAGTAATGAACTTTTGTCTAAAAGAAACTGCACTTACTAAGCTTGGCATACAATTGATACTCCCTCAGCAATCTCAATACTACGGCTAAGTGTTCTACATGCTCTTCCTCATTCTTAGAATATATCAATATGTCATCAATGAATACTATCACAAACTTTTCCAAATAAGGACGCAAAACATTATTAATCAAACACATGAAAGTAATTGGGGCATTAGTCAAACCAAAAGGAGCCACAAAAAATTCATAATGCTCATACCTGGTCCAAAATGTTATCTTGTAGATGTCCTCTTCTTTGATGTGTACCTAATGATATCCCGATCTTAACTCAATCTTCAAGAACATTGTTGCTCCCTTCATTTGATCAAATAAATCATCGATCCTCGGCAATGGGTACCTATTCTTGATCATCACCTTGTTCAATTGCATGTAATTAATACATAATCTGAGAGTACAATCCTTCTTCTTCACAAACAATACTAGTGCACCAAGGAAACACACTTGGCCTAATGTAGCCATTATCAAGCATTTCCTTCAGTTGCAACTTCAATTCTACTAACTTTGGAGTGATCATCCTATAAGGTGCCTTTGATGATAGTGTTGCTCCTAGTACCAACCCAAAAGAAAAGTCCACTTCCCTATAAGGAGGCAACTTTGAAATCTCTATGGGACATACATCCAAAAACTATTGTAAAACTGGATACCTCTTCAAGACTTTTGCATCCTCAACATCCTTCCCTTTATCACTAGAAACATGCACTACGAACAATACATACCCTTTTTTGCAACTGCGCTTTGCCTACATAGTTATAACCATTCTCACTGATGTAGGCTTCTTCTTACCCTACAAGATTCTCTTCTCTCCATCATCATCCAAGCACTCGATAACCTTCTTGTAACAATCTACCTTAGTCCTATCAAGGTACAACTAATCCATACCCAAAAGCATACTATACAAACCCAAAGGAAGCACATCCAAATGCGCTAATGTAGGCATACCTTTCAGCTCAGATACACAAACTCTTACCCAATGATGAACTCTTTTCTTAGTACATATAGCCAACTGCACCAACCAAGAATCTGCATACACTTCTTTACTCAAGCCACACTTATCCACTAGGTCAGGGTTAACATAACTATAATTAGATCCAAGGTCAACCAAAATGGAAACAACTCAATCACAGAGCTTACCTTCCATCTCAATAATGGATGCATGGTGATCTATTTGCTTGTTATTAAATGTTGTATAGATCTGAGGAATGATCTGGCCAATATCCCCAACTGTCTATGCCTCTTAAGCATTGCATATCTGAGGTTTTCCACCTTGATACAACAAAAAATCCTTCTTGCAATAATCTTTGCCACATATCCAACACTGCAATGGTTCCCTGCCACTACCTTTATTATGTTTCTCTCTAGGCTGAGGTCCATTGTCCCTTCTCTACTGCATTAAACTTATTGTAAGGATCAACATTTTCCTTCTCACCTACATCTTTTGCTCACTTCCATGACCACTTTGCTTTAGTCTTTCCATTCCCTTTCCAATCATGCCTAGGCTTATTCTTGTGCTTTGATTGCTCATAACAATGCTTCAATTTCTCGATAACTTCCTCTAGTGACCGAGGCTCATCATACTCAATTATATCCTTGAATGCTAATGGGAGTCCACCGATAATTCTCTAAACCTTTGTCTTCTCATCCTTGAGATAAGGCACATACCTCAACAACTCTAGTAACTTAGTCTTATACTCCTCACCTGTCATAGATCCCATATTTAGCTCATAGAACTCCTTAGCCTTACCGTCATAGTGTCTCTCTGACAAATACTTCTTTCAGAAAAGTTTCTTGAATTCGTGCCAACTCATCTCCTTTGTCATTATGCCTCTGACACACCTCACATCTTCCCATTAAATGTTTCTGTTTCCCTTGAGACTGGAAATAGCTATCAGGGCCTTCATGTTCTCTGTATAGTCCTGTAGCTCGAAAAACTTCTTCATCCCAAGAAACCATGCTTCTGCATCCTCTAGTTTCTTCAATTCTCCATTAAATGTAGGAGGCTTGGCCTTCTTAAACTTGTATGGAAAGAATCCCCTCACAGCGATGATGACCAAGTTGCATACATGAACAACTAGAATATAACCATAACCACTACGTCTCCTATTATGTGTATCCATCCCTCTTCCACCTATGACCATGTCATCCATGTCTGACAAGTGCCCACCATGGGAACTACTACCATATGCCCCATTCGTCATGTCCTCTTATCCATAATTGATTTGTGGTTGTCCCTGTCTTTGCAAATCTGACAAACTTTGAAGGATCACTGCATTGAAGTTTGCTTGCTTTTCCTATGCCCTAGCAAGTCTTTCTTGTGACTGAATGATCCTCTCATTATCTAACTTGTGTTTATTTATGTATCTTGGGAGGTACTCCAAGCCCTAGGGTTCATGGTTTGGAGGGAAAAGCGCCACAATGTTCACTTGTGGGCTTGGAACCCAAGGGTGGGGTTTTGCACCCAATTGTGTTTGGGGCAATTATGGGAGCACGTTTCTACATGTGATGACATGAGATGACATGAGATGATAGAGGGAAGAAAGGAGAATCCAACGCTTCAAGAATTGTCAAATTCTGAGTTGCAGAAGTTGAGTTTTTGAAGTTGACAAGTAATTATTGGTTTTCAAGTCATGTAGGCTTGAAGTAAAATTCCTCCAATAGATGTGTCTCTTCACTAATTTGTTGGGGCCCCTTTGTTGGATATAAATAAAGGGTGAAATGATGTTTTTTTAGTATCCATATTTTGCAACACCTACCTCACAAGAAGCTCGTTGGAGAAAGGATACTTCTGTGCCCTAACTGCAACAAGGAGGTAGAACAACGTCTTGATTTGAGGTATGTTTCAAGGTTGTTTGAGGACCAAAATTGTTGTAGTGGAGGCCGAGAGTGCTGGAGGCTAGGCCGATTTGAGGAGGCTCCTCATAGGCTTGTTTTGGAGGCATTACAGCAGCACTAAGATTGCTGAAGTAATATCCCAGTGCCTTGATGGAGGGCCGCAGGAAGGGGGAGTTGTTTGAGTGTTTGTTGTGGTGGGACAACCCTTAAAAGAGGCTATCGCAAGCAGTTTGAAGGGTTGTAAGTTAGTCAGTGTCATAATAGGGAGGACAGTTCATGTTTAGGGTTAGAAATTGCACGAAAATTGCAACATGAAGGGAGACCCTTTCACTAAAGGACAATCGCAGTCCTTAGGGGAAAATATGGAAAGGTTTAAGGGATGGAAAAGGGATCGTCATGATGACCTAGTTTGTAGCAGAGGGGCATACTTCAAATAAGGGACAAAGGTATGTATTATGGTGAATGTTTGTAGTTGTTGGATCCTAGATGAGGATCAATTTTGGATCAATTATCATTGTAGCCTGTTGATGTCGTGTGGAGGGTCTTCCATGGTGGCCAAGAGTCTTTCCTAGGAGAAGAATCGATAGTGAAGTATTGGGTGCCATTGATATGATTGGAGGGCAGTGCGTTGGCTACCCAAAGTAGCCCTAGAGAAGCATACAAGAAGGACGTTGGTTGGTGCGCGATTGGGTGAAGTTTGCAACCTTATGAGTAGCTATTTGATGGATGAAAGAGGCTACTAGAAGGTAGATTGGAGCTCAGAAATTAGGCCTACCCAGAGAGAAAATTTATGAGCCTGTGTACATGCAACAGAAGTGACATGAAGCAATTTTAGGTGGCATCCCTCCTAGAGTCTTGATGTGTTTTCCTTTGAAGGACTAAGGGGCAGCTAATGAGCAATATGGAAGCGAAGGACCAAGAGGACAAGATACGACATAGAAGTTGTAGTGAAGTTTTTCATTGTATCTTGTATACCATAGACTATTGTATTATTGATCTGAAATGACCATATACTAAAAGTTGATGTAAAATTGATTAGTAATTAATGAGTTGAATGTTAACTGAAAGCACGGAAATCGAGGCAAACTGCTTGAGTAGAACACTTTACGACAGCTAATAAACCATAATTAAAATGCAAAATAGAAGTATAAATAACAAAAACATAGTTATACCAGACATCAAATTTGATTATGGAGTTCGTCCTTGATGGACTACGTCTTAGGGTCCGCTTTCAAGATGGGCAACTGTCTTATTAGGAATGAGAAGAAATAAGTTGATTACACAGTGATTTGGACAGACAGAACTTGCACACAAGTAATGCTAACCTTTGTCATTAGAAATCTCTCTGAACTAGCTTTCCAACGCCGCTTATGGTTTCTGATTTTGACTCCTGATGCTCCCGAAACACTGAAAACAAAATCACCTCTATCCCTCCAAAAGCTGCATACAAAAGTTGAAAACCACTCTCCCTCTTCAAAGAAGCAAATCTGCCTTTTATAGGCTTGCAGATGCACTAAAACTACCTTAGGCTCAATTAGGCATGAATGTGCTAACTTCTAGGTATGTTTTGGTGTTGGTCTAGTAGCATAGGGACAACTAGGCATAAGGTTTCAAGGTCATTGAATCAGTTTTTAAACAAGCTATAACAAAAACCCATAAATAAACATTATAATAAATCCTGAAACGCAAACAGTTTGGCTACGCGGATTGCGTAGACCGATGCAGTCTAACCCTTGGCAGCCACCTGGAAGGTTTACCCCACGGCTTCCTCCAGCGGTTCTGGTCTGTGATTGTCGTTACCTGCTCACATGCTATGGTTACGGTTTACTTCCCGACGGTTAACTCCAAACCTGACGGTCCAACTTGCAGTGCTCGCATTGAACACGGTTCCGACACGATTTCGTTAAACTCCGTTTGGTTAACAGTTGCCTCCCAATTTCTCACATGGTATGCGATGCAGTTAGAGACTGACATTTCCCACGCAGTCAGGACAACGGTTCCCAAGCCCCGACGTCTTATCCTTGTCCTGATCACATGTCACTGCTCCGCTGCGGTTAGCATCTCCGCCGTGGTTTAGTCTGTTGATGGTTAGACTGTGTTTTTTAATAGTTTTTGTTTATTTATAATGTTTAATCATTGGAATAGGCCGAGAGGTATGTATTAAAGTTGTAATGTGTTTAATACATATATTTTGATTTATTCTTGTAATACATGGGTTTGATTAGAACTTAGGACTAGGGTTTTAGGGTAGGATTTTATGCATGGCTTTAGAACTTAGGGAAAGGTATTTGAAGAACATGGTTAGGATTTAGGCATAGGTTTTGATCTTAGATGTAGGATTAGGATTTTAGGTCTAGAATATAAAAATCCTTTTACAATGTTTCGTCACAATGTGATGTAAAACCACAAGTGACGACAAAACCACATACATCGTTGACTCCAGCTGTCTTTGCAACGACAACCTTGATGATGAACTTATGCCTCAAACGACACCTTTTTTGACACATCAAACCTCTGCTACAGACAACACAACCATGTCGACACCAACCCTGCAAAGTTGAATGAAAAGACACATGTCGTCGACCAATCCTGGTGGAACTGTTGATGAACATAAATCGACAGCTAGGTACAACACCACATTAACTGAACGCCATGAAAAACTACAAAAATTACCTGAACAACATGATCATAACCAACACTGTTGATATTGAACGACACTTGAACACCTGTACAATTTGAATCAACGAATCCTCCTGGATCAATTATTCAGATTTGGCTTAATATGATGAAGATTGGTGATTGTACAATATTTGTTTAAAAATGTGTGTATTTGTGGATATTTGATTTACTGCTTTATTTTTCCGTTGTGAAAAGTAGTTTTTGGTTGAGATTCTTGGTTTGGTAGTGTCAACAATTTTAAGACTCTAACCTAGACCCAAGGTCGTGGAAATTCAACATGGTATGAAAGCGTGTATGAGCTACTTTGGAAGTAAGTAAATCAGAGTTGTGCATGACGAAGTACAACGTGAGAGGGAGTTAGTCACATTGTAAGTGAAGGGCTCACTACAATGTCGAAGTTGCAGGCAAGTCTCTGATATGAGGACATGTTGGAGGGGTTGTCCAACTATAGCCCTTGGAAAGAAAGGATTAAGTTGGTCTTGTAGGTCAACATGCTCTGGGAGTTCACTGAGAAAGATATCAAGAAGCCAACCGACCCTAAGGAGCTGTAAATATATGATGATCTGGATGTGAGGACGAGATTGATCATCCTAGATGGTGTGAAGGATGCCCTAATACCTCATTTGTCTGGGAAGAACAATGCATGTGAGATGTGGATGGCTCTTCATAATTTGTTCCAAAATAAGAACGAGAACTGGGTACTGGTGTTGTAGGATAAGTAAAGCGTGACCTTGTCTCTGACAAGATTGTCTTAGGTCAAAGGTGAGCTTGTTGCCATTGGTGTGTCTACCTCGGATAAAGATATGGTAAGGATTGCCTTGAAAGGGTTCACCAATGATTGGAAGCCCTTCATCAAAGGGAGAAGTTGCTAGACTAGGATAGGCTATGGGATGACTTCATTTAGGAAGAGTTGCGAGACGAGGATCTTCATCCGAAGAAGAGGGCTTTAGATGATGACATGACACTTGTAACACGAATGAATGGTAAGCAAAAGAAGGACTTGAGTAAAGTCAAGTGTTTCCACTGTGGCGAGATGGGTCATTATTCGTTGAAATTTCCAATGAGAAAGAAGGGAGATTATGAGAATAGGAAAGAAAAGAAGGACGTCGATGTTGCCACTTCAGCTGAGATAGATGATCTTACCAGGAGATTGGAAGAGGAGGACTTTGCTATGATTTCTCATTTCTCGCAAGGTACTATCAATGAGGATGGATGGTACATGGATAGTGGTGCGACGAAGCATATGACTGGGTCACAGGAAGTTTTTGAGACTCTAGTTGAATGGGACTCAAAGTTGCACATGGTGTTGGGCGACAAGAGTCAGTTGGAGATCCAAGGATAAGGAGTTGTGACATTCAGGATGGAGATAGGACGTGTGATGCGGGTCCAAGATGTACTGCTTGTACCAGGAGTCAGATATAGCATGATATTTGTCTCGATGATTGAGAGGAAGGGGTTTGAGGTCTTATTCCAAGATAAAAAGACAAGACTTAGGCCTAGAGGCTCTAAGTCTTATGGGATTGTAATCAGAGTTAGAGAGCATGGTCTCTACAGGTTGACAGGAAAGCCTGTGGATCATGGAAAGAAGTAGGTGGAGTAGGTGCAAGTTCTAAAGAAGTAGGAGTAGGTGCAGGTGCAGGCTTCAGAGGAGAAGGTACAGGTTCCTGAGAAGAAGGTACACCTTCCTGAGAAGGTTAAGGTTCCAGAGACTCAGAGGGAGTCTAGTTTGAGAGGGAGCTTGCAAATACAGAGGGAGACTCTGCAGTCCAAGAAGAGCATGTGGTCAGTGGGGAGAGAGGGTGCTCCTATAACTACCAAGAAGGAATCATGGAGAGAGTAGAAGACGTTACAAGATAAGAAGAAGAAGCAGGGTGCTCTAAGCAGTGACAACGAAACTTCCGAGAAGGGTGTAGTTCACCATACAGTGATGGTTGCAATTGTGAGCGCCAGGAGTTGGGCAAGTGTTGCAGCAATGACGACGACGACGAAGTACTTCCTAGTCTTGGAAGTACCTCCCTTGCTAAGAGGGAGTGTTGATTTATGTGGCTTAGGAGGTACTCCAAGACCTAGGGTTCAAGGTTTGGAGGGAAAAGCACCACAAGGGTCACTTGTGGGCTTGGAACCCAAGGATGGGGTTTTGCATCCAATTGTGTTTGGGGCAATTTCGAGAGAACATTTTTACATGTGATGGAATGAGATAATAGAGGGCGTAAAGGAGAATCCAACACTTCGAGAATCGTCGAATTTCGAGTTGTAGAAGTGGAGAAATGAATTTTTGAAGTTGACAAGTAATTATTTGTTTTCAAGTCATGTAGGCTTGAAGTAAAATTCCTCCAATAGATGTGTCTCTTCACTAATTTGTTGGAGCCCCTTTGTTGGATATAAATAAAGGGTGAAGTGATGTTGATTTTAGCATCCATCTTATGCAATGCCTACCTCACAAGAAGCTCGTTGGAGAAAGGATACTTTTGTGCCCTAGCTGCAGCAAGAAGGAGGCAGAACAACATGTTGATTTGAGGTCTGTTTCAGGGTTGTTTGAGGACTGAAATTGCTGTAGTGGAGGCTGAGAGTGCTGGAGGCTAGGCCAAGTTGAAGAGGCTCCTCACATGCCTGTTTTGCAAGCATTTCAGGAGCATCGAGATTGCTAAAGTAATGCCGCAGTGCCTTGCTAGAGGGTCACAGGAAGGCGGAGTTGTTTGAGGGTTCGTTGTGGTGGGACAACCCTCAAAAGAGGCTACCGTAGGCAGTTTGAAGAGTTGTAAGACAACCATTGTCATAATAGGGAGGATAGTTCATGTTTAGGGCTAGAAACTGCCTAAAGATTACAACATGAAGGGAGACCCTTTCACTAAAGGACAGTTGCAGTCCTTAGGGGCAAATTTGGGTAGGTTTAAGGGTTGGAAAAGGGAATGTCATGATGCCCTAGTTTGCAGCAGAGGTGCAAAAATCAAACAATGGACATAGGTATATATTGTGGTAAATATTTATAGGTGTTGGATCCTAGATGAGGATCATTTTTGGATCAGTTATCATTGTATTTTGTTGATGCCGTGAGGAGGGTCTTTCGTGGTGGTGAAGAGTCTTTTCTAAGGGTAGAATCGATAGTGAAGTATTGGGTGCCATTGATCTAATTGGAGGACACTGTGCTAGCTACCCAAAGTAGCCCTGGAGAAGCATAGAAGAAGGACGTTGGTTGGTGCATGATTGGGTGAAGTTTGCAACCTTATGAGTAGCTCTTTGATGGACGAAAGAGGCTACTAGAAGGCATATTGGAGCTCGAGAATTAGGCCTACCCAGAGAGTAGATTTATGAGCCCATGTACATGCAACAATGTTAGGTGGAAACCCTCCTAGAGTCTCGATGTGTTGTCCTTTGAAGGACTAAGGGGCAACTAGTGAGTAGTGTAGAAGCCAAGGACTGACAGGACAAGGTACGACATAGAAGTTGCAGTGAAGTTTGTCATTGTATCTTGTATGCCATAGATTGTTGTATTATTCAGATTTGATTTAATATGACGAAGATTAGTAATTGTACAATATTTGTTAAAAAGTGTGTATATTTGTGCAGATGTGATTTACTAATTTATATTTCCACTATGCAAAGTAGTTTATGGTTGAGATTCTTGGTTTGGTAGCGTCAGTGATTTTAAGACTCTAACCTAGATGCAAGGTCGTGGAAATTCAACACCTCAGAACTTTTGATTTATGCCTTTAAACTTTTGAAGGTGTCTACTATGCTAGGAGAGTACTTATCTCTGTGTTGCTCATTTGATATATAAGGAGCATCACGTGAATTGTAATTCGCCATTCTGCCAGTCATCTCTGATCTTCTTCTTCTTGAAAATATGCCACGTCTGATAAACCAAATATAAACATAATCAACATACCTCAATGAAGTTCATGAGAGGTTATCTCATCTGCAAAATCAGTCCATATTAGCATGATACATATATATACATGATCATATCAATTTATCGACATTATACATGATAATATTAACTACATACAATGACCTCATGCATGCCAACCATAACCATGACAATGCATGCATAACAACATGCATCTAGCCCATCCAGTCCAAATATTTGAACTTGACTTTAATACCAATATGTATAACGTCTCCTCCCACATTTACCCACTTTTACAATCCCTCGGGGTAATGTGAAGCAAAGTGACACTATGAAATGACCCGACCTCCTAGATCCACTTAAGGAAGTGGGGCTTACAACTGAGACTTACTGACCACAACTCACATCCTACAGGGGCTACCGAATACCCAGGAGATAAAGAAACACCCCAGGTGGTCTATCCCTGAGCTGGAACTTTGTTTTAATGACCTATACTTCAACCATACCCTTGACACTGCCTACATGCGATTGAAGGCCTCCAACCACGCTCACAAGCCTTTCTCCATGCAGTTGTGACCTAAATTTCTTAGTTTAGTGTCTGTGGTCCCGAGATTCGAGCCACAATTCCAAGCCAACATTCAAACCCCTACCTAGAACTGCTTGAGACTTCTTAGAATGATAAATAACATAAGGACAATGCTAAACATACAAAACTTGAACAAAAACTTGACCTAGCCAGGTCTAACCATGACAGAGATTTCGTCAAACATATAATATTTGCTACAGGTCATGAATGCATATCTGATCATAGGAGTCTGAAAATTGTTTGAGAATCACCAGGAAGGTCTAATTCCTTCTCATAATAGTTGCAATAACACTTGTTATCCCATGCACTCATTAACCATCATATACTTATCAAATCTTGACCAAAGCCACAACTAGAGCACATTACAAATCCATGCTTATAACCAACTTATATCCAAATTATTAACCATGACATAACAACCACTGAATCATCATAATCTCAAGTATAAATGCTCACATAATACAATAGGAAAATAACTCTTTATTAACTGATGCAAAATCCAACTAAGTCAGGGACTTCCATGTACCATTCAACCATAGATTGAGTTGAACCAAATCTCTCTTTCATCCAATCACCCCCGTGCCATATTCCAAGAATGAATGTGGGATCTCAAGACATAAACAACCAGGGCTTCCCAGAGATTAAACCACCTCCACCCTTAGGCTACCGTGATCTCACCAAAATCGGTCAAGAGATCATAAAGCCTAAACAAGCTTGGATGCCTCATAATTTATTCACCATTACCTTGAGAATTTTTCCTGTCTCCACCCACCTGTCAAGGGCTTCTCAAAGATTAAACCACCTCCACCCCCAACTCTTGGGAACATTTATGAGACCACCTCACTCGGTTCCAAAACCTTCTGGAAATCCAAAGCTCAACCAAAAAGAATCCCATCACACCATGCCTATCAAGGAAATGACAAGGCAAGGTTGAAACCACTATGAAAACCAGACAAAACCCATGCCAATGACAACAAATGAACCAAATAAACCAATGCATGTACCATGCATTCACACATCAACTGAGAAATCACACATGCAACCGATTACTTGCAAAATATTCCCGTTGAAGTTGTTGATCCAACCTTCTCCTTGCTTTCCTTGCATGTCATTTTCTTTCCTTTGCTTTCCTTGTCTTTCCTTGGCTTGCTTGCCTTCTCCTCTTCGCGCTCCTTTCTCTCTCCCTGAAACTAATTCCAAAGCAAAACAAACGAAAGACCCCAAACTGATCCTCTGATGCCTTTTTATTATTGATGCCTCTAATTTTTTCATTTTCCTTCAATTTCCCTCATGCAAATTTGTGACCCTTCATCCCTTTTTTCTCATATTTTCCTTTATTTTCATAAATAAATGTCAATTAATGCCTTTTTGCCTTTTCCAATGCCTTTGACAATTAGCCATAATAAATCAAAAGTGACACCCACTAGGACTAGGATGTTTTCCCTACCATTCAACTTGGAGAATATTTATCCCATGACCTTGATCTTATTTTGCCTTTATTAACCATTATTACTTGAACTTTTTACTTGGGCTATTACACCTCTCTTTGCCCCCCTCTCTCTCTCCCTCCGCCCTTCAGCTTTGTCACTATCTGCTCCCTCTCTCCCCACCCTCTTCCACGCCTCCCCTCTCTCTTTGCTTGTCTCTCTCTTTTTCCCCCTCTCACTCCCCTCCATCCATATGATCGAGAATTGTCACTTTGTGCAACCAATAATATATGTAAGGTTTAATATAATAATACTTATAATGATGATGATTATTATTATAATAAATTGGAATAAAAATAATAAATATTATTGATTATACTAATAATAATATATAAAGAAATAACTTGTTAAAGAAACAATAGTATGTTAACTTTATATTATAGACCAAACAATTTCTTGATCAAATTGGTAGTTCCATGCCTTATATTTTACATTTTACACTTTACGTTGCATTACATTTTACATTTTACATTTTATATTAGATTACATTTTACATTTATATTTGTTTTATTTTGAATATTAATTAAAATATATTAAACTATATGGTATTCATGTGTAATATAACCTATTTAAAAAGGGGAATTAAACCGGCCTAGGTCCATCTTAACTCTGGATCTACCAAGCGTCGAGAGAGATTAAATATCTTGAGATGCAAATATCTTAAGATGAAAACATATTTAATCCCTCTTAGCCCTTGGTAGATTTAGAGTTAAGATGGATCTAGGCAAGTTTAATTTTATAACTTTTTTTAATTAAATCTAAAAGAGAAAAGGTTATAATTACTTTTGAGATATATTTAAACCCTCTATTACGGCTACTAAAAATATTTTGTAGATATTCCAGATAGAGGAGAGAGGGAGGGAGAAAGAGATAGAGTTGAAGGGGGAGAGAAAGGGAGGAAAGATCAAAGACATAATAATAAAGGTGGAGGGAGAGAGGGAGTGACAAGGGAGAGATGGAGAGAGAGTGAGGGAGAGAGGAGATGAGGAGGGAAAAGAGAGTGAAGAAGAGGAGAGGGAGGGGGAAAGAAGGGTGGAGGGAGAGAGAGAGATGATTGTGGAGGGATGGGAGACAGAGGGAGGTGGGACAAAAAGGGAGACAGAGGAAGGAAGAGAGAGTAATTGAGAGAGAGAGGAGGAGAGAGAGTGAGGGAGAGAGGAGAGCTAGAGAGAAGATAGAGATGTTACTTTTAGATGTAAAGTATATAATTTATTTGACCCTTAAGCAATCAAAGCCTCATGATTATCACTAGTAGGAGTTGTAAAATGTCTACATGGACACATTGTAATGTTCACACACATGCATAGGGGATATAGATGTGGAAAATTAGGTTTATGATGCTAGGTAATCATGCGGCAAATGCACTATAGTGTATATGATGAATGGTTTAGTGGTAACTATAAGTGAGGTTTATTCCAAATATTTGATCCCTCTGGACACTTTGTAAATCTAGAGTTAAGATGGATCTAGGTTGGTATAAAGAAAAGTTGAGTATAAGAATCACATTTAGTTAGTTTGTGCAAGGTTTAGTTTTTATTAGGTTTTAGGTTCAAATTTTATAGAATTTTTTTTAATGTATAAGAGTCACTTTTATAGAGTCAAGTTTCACTAGCACAACCAATTGAGGACGAGCCTCGTTAATAAGGCGACCTAGGACCAAACCTCACAGGGGGTGGCTATGCCCTGTGCTAGGGGGAGGAGACATGCTAAAGGAATCCAGTTAGCTAAGGGCGGGTGTTGGCTGGATAAATCGATCTTGCGGACAAGGCCGATCTTCCTAGTATCAAAATATATCTAGCAACAAGCAGGACAAGCAAATCTACCTTTCTCTAAACATATTGCGATTCATTAATAAAAACTATAGAGGTGTTTAGACCCTACCTTAAATCCAACGCTAGTTTGTAGCAGCCATCCTTCAATTGTCCGAAAGAGTTTCCTTTTGAGAACCTGCAATCACAAACAAGCACACATCAAATAACACCTGCATAGCTAATATCATAAATCATGTTCATCATGGTGATCAAGAAATCCATAAAATAAACCATAAAACATAGCTTATTGAGAAAAATAAACTTATTTGTATTAACTTTGAAATAGAAGAACCTTACAAACCTTTGGTGCCTTGATGTTGTACAAGCTCTTCCTAAGGTCCGAAACATGAATCTCCTTTACTTTGACAAGCCTCACACTCTTTCAAATGAGATCAAAGAGGTATGTAATCTCTCCTCACAAAAGCTCAATTAGGAAGACTAAGTTCCAACGGTATTTCACCTAAAAAATATTCAACTTTCAACCTCCTCAGTAACCAGCCCAATGCTTCATTTTATAGTGCAAAGGAAGGAGGTTACAGGTCCACCTATGAAGGGATAGAGTCCTCCTTCAAAGGGATAAGTTCCTCACATCAAGGGGTTAGCTCCTTAAGGTATGGGATGCATGAACCTTAAAAGAGCGAACTTGCCACCTCAAAATTCCTTCCAGAAGCTTCTAGAAATGACTCAAAGTGAGTTTTTAAGAATATACTTGCGCCTTTTTAACTTTTACAGGGGTCCGCACCCATAACACAAAGACGGAGCGGTCAAGTGCGTAGGGGACGTGACCATTAGGTGCGGGACCGCAGGTAATGCTAAGAGAAAGTGCGGAACCAGAGTTTTAGAGACTTTTGAGGGTTTTCTCTTATTTTCAGGCCTTGATATGAAGAACTGAGGTTTAAGACTTGCAAAGGAGGAAAGTATGAGTGGTAATGGACTCACACAGATTGCAGAATGTCAGGGTGACAATTTTTGTGCAACAGCAGGTGTGGCCGAGACCAGTGCGATCCCCAGGTGACTTTGATGGCTTAGATGCTCCTAGGTCATGACTCCTCAAGCCACAGGTCAAGCCTAGAGAATCACAGACAATTGGACAAAAAAAAAATTCCATTTTATAAAGAGAAATTGGATACGAACATCGCTTTTAAGAAATTAAATTATTTCAAGAGACATTCAAATTTAAAGACAATCTCTATGATAACATCCCACTCATTCATCTACTTATTTTTGAGTTAATCTATTTTTGTATTTGTTGTAAAACTCAATCTAAACTGAATATAATTGTGAACCAAATATATATCTAAACTCAATTTAATTGTGAACCAAATATTTATTTTAATATATTTATTTTTACTTTTAAATTTATTATCTATATTTTTAATTTTTAACTCGGAATAAATTATAAAATTTAGATTAAGTATATAGATTGAACTATAAATTATAAATTAATTAAATGATACGAGTTTAGTTATTTTCAGATTCAAAATCCATAAGTGTTGTTTTTTTTTTCCAAATTGGTGGATAACTATGGTGAATGGGTATTAAACCAATCCACAGGAGTTCCAGTAACAGCATACTGCAATTGAACAGGTCACTGGCAACTCAGTGGAATCACTTACCAGGGTTTAGGACTTAAACTTTCAAAAATACTATGGGCAGCACTCATTTCAGACCGCTCACAGGGCAGTAATGACCATACAACTGAAGCGAATCCAAATATTTTTATCCACTGGCCGCTTATTCACGCCTTCCAAATGCAGAATACGCCCGGCCACTCGAATCCAGGTCTTCAGAAAATGCTCCACAATGCTAAATCTCGACGACAAACCAGAAAAGGGTGCCGAGTTCGATTACCAAACCGTCGAAAAGATTCATTCTCTGCTCAAAGACCATCAGAGGCGGAGCTCAACAACAGAAGCAGGACGCACCCATAATACTTTCTTCGATCCTAATTTGAGCGCCGATCTCTCGCGACTTTCTGTTAACATTTCCCCTGTTTTGGTGGAGCAAGTGATTCAGAAATGCTGCAGCGTGAGGTACGGGATCGCGTGGCGAGAGGCTCTGGCGTTCTTCAATTGGGCAGGATCGCAAAAGGGATACACGCACAGCCCCGAGGTATACAATGAAATGCTGGATTTATTAGGTAAGGTCAAGCAGTTCAGTTTGGCTTGGGATTTAATCGATGAAATGAAGAAGGAAAATATTTTAATTACAATTAAAACATTTTCAATTCTGGTTAGGAGATATGCTAGGGCTGACATGACCACTGAAGCCATTTATGCATTTAATCGCATGGAGGAATATGGATGTCAGCCTGATTCAGTTGCGTTTGCAATTGTGCTCAGTATGCTTTGCAGGAAGAGGCTGGCTGATGAGGCTCAGGCTCTTTTTGAGCGTTTGAGGAATAGGTTTAAGCCTGATACAGTGATCTACACCACCCTTATCCATGGGTGGTGCAGGGCCTATAATATTAGCAAGGCGCAGAGGGTTTTTGAGGAGATGAAGGAGGAAGGGATCCAACCCAATGTTTATACCTATAGTATACTTATTGAATGCTTATGTAGAGATAATAAATTGAACGAGGCGGAGGATGTTTTCTACGAAATGATCGACAGTGGTTGCTCACCGAATACGGTCACCTTTAATGCTTTGATCCGGGCCCATGTGAAGGCTGATAGAAGGGAAAAAGCCCTGCAGGTGCATAACCAAATGAAGAGATTTGGGTGCCTACCCGATCTTATCACCTATAATTTTATTATTGAGAGCCATTGCAGGGATGATAAATTAGACCATGCGCTCAAGCTTCTGGATCAGATGGCTAGCAAAGGTGTCCATCCTAATCCATCGAGTTTCAATCCAATTTTCAAGTGTATTTCCCAGCTGAAGGATGTCAATGCAGCCCACAGGCTGTTCTCAAAAATGAAGGATTTGAACTGTGCTCCCAATGTAGTTACATTCAATGTTTTGATGAATATGTTTTCTCAGATAAAGTCGACAGATATGGTGTTGAAGCTTAGGCGTGAAATGGAGCAGAGTGGGTGTGAGGCAAATATTAATACTTACAGAATTTTGATTGCGACATTTGGTCAGTTTGGTCACTGGAATCAAATGTATAAGCTTTTCAAAGAGATGGCAGAAGAAAAATGTATTCGCCCAACCCCCACTGTGTATAAGATGGTTTTAGATGAGCTGCGGAAGGCAGGTCAGATGCAGAAGCATGAAGAACTAGTAGACAAGATGGATGCCAAAGGATATTTTAAACGGTCCTGGGAAGCTAAATCAAGAACAAAACCGAAACGTTAACAATTTTGATCAAGGTACTGGATTATCGAGCACAAGGGAAAGTTCTAATGAGTTTTGTGGCAATTCATAGAAAGAGATACTTTTCTATGGATTGTGTTTCTTGATTGTCTTTCCAATATGTCCCCAGAGATTTGTAAAGGCTTCCAACGTGAAGCATTAACAAGGAACTTAACGAAATCTCTTCTTTTATCGTCTCCCATGATCAAGAGTTCCCTTGTCAATTCTTTAAACATTAGGCATCTGTTGTGGTTTATCACTGGATGTTGGCTATCTATTGTGGCTTATCACTTGATGGTGTGGCATTGATGATCTCACCATGACTGTGGTTCATGGGCAGGTTGAACAGTTTCAAGAAGTTCTAGTCAGATATTCTTTCTCATTAAACTGCATATGTTATAAAGTTTTTTTGAAACACCTGTAATACAGGCTTCTGCTATAATTTGTAAATTAAAAAAAGTAAAATCTGGCTTTTATCTATTGGCATAATATTGTTGGATGTTGTCTTATAAGTGTGTAACAGATCGCTGTGTTGCAGATGCATGCTGGATTTCATTCGTTTTTGTGATATATGGATTGACCAACATAAAGAACATCTTATGACGGGCAAGCCAATTCCATTCTGCTGTTTCATAAAAGCCCTTGTGTTTAATTCCTTTTTGAAATATGGCACCCTTGGCAATGTTTAGCTGGAATTTGAAATGCAAATGCTTAAAATAGCCAAATTATATTGATGTGACCTTCCTCAAAAGTTTGCTAAAAGGATAGGATGGCTATGCAAGGAATGCCTTCCTTCACAGGAGAGATTGATGATTCATAGTGGAAGTACTCCGTGGCATCCCACACATGAATCGGAACAATGAATGATTCTTCCATTATAAGAAGCTGCAGGACATAAGCACCTTGGATCAGGGGAGTAATGAATTGGATGATCATTGGGTGAACATGGTGCTAATAATGTCTTTCCCGGTATTTGTTAACAAAGCATTGCCTATATTTTTAATGCTCTGATCAGCTAAGCTTAAGTTCAATTTTTCTCTGAGTAATAACTGCTGCCACATTGTGCATGTTACTTTTACTAGTTCTGTTACTCGATTTGTGGTTTAGTATCTGCATTATCAACTCTCAAGGTCATGGATTTTCAAAGTTGGTGGAATGTTTCTAGGCTTCTCAAATGGCGTCATAATTGACAATAAATTCTCTAAACCTGCAGAGTAAAAGGGTGCATCTCAGCTATCTGTGCACGTTTACAAGTACACATTTGAACTTTGAGAATCATCCAGGTACTTCCCTGCCTTTGTTGCTTCTGCTTTGTTTGGATTTTGACTTCTGAAAGTGATATCCTTAGCTGCTAAATTCTTTTTTTAGCTGTCATCTATACTTCTGTTCATTATGGTTCTCTTGACATTCTCCTTATTAGCCACGTCAGGCTTTCATGATGTATTGATTGATTCAAATACTTGGCTGCAATTGATTGCTTGCAGTATTAATTTTCTGGCAAAACAGCTTTGAAATGTCAATTGGCCTTTCTTGAAATGAACTATAAATACTTTAAGTCCATATACAGTAGCATCGACTCTCTGAAATTGATTTTGCCCGAGAGCATATTCTTGGTTAAGTGAATAATGGATTGGATGCATCTACTTCAAGGATAGATTGGAAACTGGACTTACGGTATGTAAAAACTCATTTCATTGCAATCTCTTAACCCATTTATTGGCTCTAATATCTAGCCTTGAAACCTTGGCCAAAGATTTTTTTTTTTTTTCAATCTTTTTGGTTCTCTCAATTTATTGAATTATTCTAATATATTCATAGAATTAATGAGAGCATTAGCTTATTCCGTGGTAGAATATACCAGGCTTATTTACCTAATTAAGATTCCTTGCAAATGGTTGTACCGAGAGGATCTCTACAGCATAGTGTGACGTATGATGTTGGCAATGTCTGTCCAAAAAATTACAGTCAGTTTATATCTGTGTTGCACGGGTACCCGCACCCGGGGGTGGGGTTCGCGTACCCGTCCCGGGTTCCCGCACCCAAGTACCGGATTCGGGTACGGGTTCTTCCCAGACGCACCCAGAAGAACCGGGTTCTTCAAAAAAAAATTCGGGTTCTTTTCCTTTGACGGGTTCTTGGGTTCTTCGGGTACTTGGGTTCTTCGGGTTCTTCGGGTTCTTTAGGACGGGTTCTTCGGGTTCTTCACGTGGGTTCTTCGGGGTTCTTCACATGGGTTCTTCGGGTTCTTCATTAAAAAAACTATATTAAAATTTAAAAATTTAATTTTCAAATAAATTT
>APFE031080226.1:19267-30216 GCA_000404065.3 Pinus taeda | reverse complement strand
ATGGTTAACCTACAAATGACCCTCCATGCACTTTAAATAGAATTCATGGACCAATCGGGTGTCAAGCCACGGATCAAGTGTCGGTAATACCGAGGAGAGAATGAACCGTCGGATCACTACATATCGTGACCGTAGGATTGTAAGTTACAAATGTACATAGTAAAGAAACACACTTTACCTAACTCTATACTAGAACAAGTTATACTTAACTATTCCTATGTGTCGGAATATCCTAACATTGAATAGGTCGACCACCATGTTGACTCATAGCTATCCAAGGATGGATCATGGTGGACAGTGGAGTTTTGTAATAACAAATCCATCTAAAGGAGGAGATATTTGTGAGCTACCCTTTTTGGGTGAGGAGAGAGGTGATTAAATATGGCTTTGTTGTGAGCTAGTGAAATGTTCCAAAGGACGAATTTAGGGTAGGAAATCCAAAAAATATTGAAATTAGTTTTAACTCTGAAAGAATAGTTGTAATGATGGAACCAATTTACTAGCATGTCTTTCCAATTCTTAGGAAGGATGACTTGGAGGGATAAACATTTGAAGAAAAAATCCTAGACTTTGTTTCTAAATAATAGTAAAGGAGGAGATGTTTAACTATGTCTTATTCTTGTCAGAACAAAAACCATATTGAGGGCTCATGAATCCCTCACTTCATGGGGTTCTCTACTGTTAGAATTTTCTTGTGTGGTATATTCCAACAAAAGAAATTTATTTTTGGAGGGTCATTGTGAAGATATATATTTTTACATTGGATAGATTTGGAGGGACAATTATGTTATATGACTGAATGTAATTTATACAAAAATATTTTGCATTATTGTATAAGAACAATTGGTATCAACATAATACATGCTCCTCAGTTATACCTCATCAGTGACTAAGTTCGTGGTCCAACTCTCAAGACATTATTCAACTTCAAGGTGAAAGTTCCCTACACTTTATAACCTAAGCCATATTTGGAGTGCTAGTGGGTAGGATCAGGTAAATTGTTCCACCCTCCAAAGAATATCTAATCCACTCCATACAACCCCATTACCCATAAGTGAGTCATTCAACAAGAACATATGTCATGGATCGATCCACTATTTTTATTTATTTATCAAGTTGTTTGTGATTCTCCAGGCTTGACCTGTGGCTTAATAAGTCATGACCCAGGGGCATATAATCTGTCAAACTCACCCGGGATCACACCCTTCCTAGGCCACACTAGTCCTAAGTTGATTGGATTTTAAGCATGTCTCCTCCCCCTATCATAAGCGCAAAAGCCTCCATGAGGTTTGATCTTCGTTTGCCTTACTAACGAGGCCCATCCTTAAGCAATTGTTCTCATGGGACTTGACTTGTCTCCATCCACTATACTTGATCCAAAAATGGATCCTAGTTAAATCTCTAAGTCTAAAAGACTTCATGCAAGAGGTAAAAGGTGTCAAATGGCACAAATCCTTTGTAAATCAGAGGAAAATTAAATTCGTAGGATACTCCCAGAAATAGTCTCATTACAGAGATCTTCTCATTCTGAATCCAATGCAACATGAATGGGCAAAAACGAATTCCAGATGAAGGAGTTATTGTAAAATGAAAATTGCCCAATGTCCTTAGAAAAGGAGGCAATTTCATTAAATTTTGAACTATATTGAAAATTTTGACTTTTAGTATAGGCTCACGGGCCAATCCACAACTAACACATGGTAGGGCGGGATTGGGCCACGTGGCCTTGTTTTATTAGTCAAAGAGGAAATATTGCATTGGCAGATAACACTATCAGAGGCTAAAAACATGAAGAAAAACCATGAAACAGAACTATTGGAGGCTTAAACAATGGTTGAATAGGGGCTATCGGATCTGGCCAATCAACGGTCCAAATCCGATCGACATATCACATCAGTGGTGATAGGCGGATCGACATATTGCATCGGTGGTGACAGGGGGATTGGCAATTGGAATCGACATTGGCATGAACCATGTATATGGAGAGGCCTCAGACTTGTGCGATCTGTGTTTGTGACTTGTCACATCGCATGATTGCAATTAGCACATTACAATGGAGTGGGGCCACATCTATGTATATACAAGTGATCCAATGGACTAGACCCGATAACATTATAAACCATATTGTATGGATATTGAGATCCATCAAGCACCATTTTTCAATGTATTTTCACAGTTTCGCTTATTAAATGAAATACGAAGGATGAAGGCCAATTGCGATATGCGATGGCAATCCCGGGGCGGACCCGATGGTGCTATAAAGTAGGATTATGAATGTTTGAAGTCCGAGACATAGTGTTTTGATGAACTTTCTCTGTTAAAATACATTTCACTCTATTTAATAGAGTGTGGCTGTTTCAAGAGCTGCAGAGGCCCGTGGCACCCTTACGTTATAGAAATGGTGGCCACCTCCTCTTTTGTCATTATGCAATAATTGTATAATGCCTAGAAGAGGGATTCAAAGCACTTAGAGGCCGGGGAGACTAAGAGACGAGAATCCGAAAAGAATAGGCAGTGCGATTTGGCTTTTAAGCCATGAATGTTAAAGACTTGAGGCTACTGAGTTGTTGAACGGTGGCCAAGTTGTTGTGTGTTGCTATTGAGTTATTGTTGGTGGCTGAGTTGCTGTTGAAGGTTGTTGTTGGGTTTTTGCTGTAAGGCAGAAGCGAAAGAGGTAGCAGAAAAGAAAAAGAGTAGTTGAGGGAGCCTTTGGGGTCTTTTAAATTTCAAGTGAAAAGGCATAGAGTTGAAGGTTGCAGAAGGCAGAAAGAAGCCAAAGCGGAGAGACAAAGAGACAAAGATCTAGAGCCAAAGAGTGAGAGTCAGAGCTAAGAGCCAGAACCAAAGCCAAAGCTCCAGAGTCGGAGCCAAGAGCCAAAACCAAGAGCCAAAGAGCCAAAGCTGAGAGCTAGAGCCAGGAACCAGAGATTGAAGAGCCAGGGGATTAAATGGTGTCTGAACCCACTGTTTTTGTGTAGAACAGTAGGAGTTGGGACAAGAGCTTGTAAAAAAAGACTAATACCATAATCCTAGAGAGCATAGTTGAGTTAAGTAGAGCTCATGGAGATGTAGCCCAAGAGTTGTGAGTGAACTCCTAATTAATTTGCTGTCTTATGTGTTTATTTTTAACGTTGCATTATTCACTGTTATATGCATTTATATATCAATTTAAGCACATTCACATATCAGAACAAACAACAAATTTTAAAGCAAATAATCAGCTAAAAATAAATACAAGCACACACCCACATTTTCAAGCATTTCTTAATTCCACATTGGTTAATCATTAAAGGCTTGGGAAAATTCAAGCTTTGGAAGTGGGAGAGGTTCTTGTAAACTAGACAAGAAGCCTAAGAGCCCCATTTTCAGATCAGGTGGTATTAGAGCTTAATATTGATTAACCACACCTTTAAGAAGGTTATATCAGAATGCTTGATTGACAGAGCAAAGACTTCTTGTCTAAAAGGTGTTTGAAGAGCAAGAGGTTGATTGTATGCTTGTTTTGTAGACTGACTATTTTTTTAGTTTGCAGAGGTGAAGAGAAAGCTATTGATAGCGCAGTCCAGGAAGGTGTTATGTTCCTATACCAATAGGTGTCATATTTCATGATTGACTTGATGAGCTCTGTAATATGTTCATACCTTTCCCTGTTGCAAAGGTTTTCCATATTTTCAAAAAATCAAAAAATTTAAAAAAAGTAAAGAGGGTATACCCTAAAAGAGAAATCAAAGGGTAAAAGGAATAAAGATGGTCAAAAAAGTGAAAGAAATGAACCCCAAACAAAAATAGACCAGGAAAGTGTGCAAATATAAATGCCACTACTTTTTCATTTTCTGTAATAAGCATTGTGTGCAGCTTGTTAAACCTTTTGCCACAATTGATGAATAGTCAAATAGCTCAAGCTTGGCTAGTTCATATTTGAATTTCATGTTTTAGAGATAGAGAATAAATATATGGCCAAACAGTGTAATCTTGGCAGATAAGTAGATAGGTAGAGTAAATAAAAGGAGCTCAACAATGTAATCTGAGCCCTTGGATGTAATAAGTGTAGACCTAGGTAGGCTTGCTATGTAAACAAAAGGAAACATTGATAAGGGTTTTCCAGTCTATATGCACCCAAATAAAGAATAAAAAATGTTAGGTTAAAGTAGGTAGGATAAGTAGATGGTGTTGCAGAATGATACTTGTAATGAAAAATGCTTCTAAATGTGTTAATTTTCACTTTTATCACAAGTACAAGGCAGACATTACACTTGATGCAGTTCAAGCAAGATAAGGTCAAGTAACTAACTTCCATTCACATTCTTCCCTAAGGATTTCACTAATTCCCCCTAAAGTATTAAGGTCTTTGAGGATTAAAGGGACTCAGAGCATTTCTCTGACTTCTGGAGGGGTCGGACCCTCGACCCAATAATTTAAATGGCCTAAGTACTTAAAACTATCCATAAATCATTCATTCACTCTCATTAGTCTTTTCCTAAGTAAAATCCTATTTTACTTAGGAAAAATGCTCAATATCACATAAAAACCCCTTTTCCACTTTAATCCTAAGTTTAAATATATACTCTAAAATGTTATCAGATCTATTCATATACAGTGAAGGTAAAAGGACACAGTAAAGAGTAGTCAAAGTGTATCAGGATTAAAGAGTATCAGATTGAAGACCAAGTCAAGTAAATCAACTAGCATGAAGATAAACAGTGGGGAAGACAGTTATAAAATAGAACATACAAGTTCATGACAAAGTGAAGACAGATGAAAAACAAAGTGGTAAAAGTAAAAGGTAAATAGTAAACAATGAAAGTAAATATGAAGACATTAAAGGTTAAACACAGATGAAAATACTTTCATTGGCTACAATGAATTTTAGCCAAGGTAAAAGTGAAAAACAGTCAAAATAAGTTTAAGGTTACAAAATGAAATTAGAGCAAAAATGGTACATTCTTCAGAAATTTATTGTTTAAGTCATAGTTTTGTAGAAACTATTATGGCTAATAAAAGAATTATTTCATGAAAATGGAAGAGGTTTTTGTTCCTAACAGGCCAAGTTACAAAAACCTATCTCACGTTTTACACAAGTATTACCAAGAGGGAGATATGTGTATGTCTTCACAACCTATTTTTTAGTTTGTGAAAAGTCCTGTTTTTGACATCTTTTTGCATAGAATATTGTGAAGAGATGGAGATGAATTTTGGGAAACTGAGAGAGGTTTATTCAAAACCATTCTTATCTACAAAAACCTCTTTCACATTTTACATATCTATCATGGATTGAGATATACAAGTGAATCATTGGACCCCAAGTTTGCAGAATTTCTGGGGCAGAATGCACAAAGGAAGAATGCAGTTAGTGATTGGGATGCCTCATCATCAACTAAGAGTTGCTATCAAATTTTACTTTCTCTTGTTTGTCACCATAAATCCATAGATATAGTGCCAAATAGATTCATTAGTTTTGAATGTCCTTTATTTAAGTTCTATTAATGTAAACAGTTGGAGATATTTGTGAAACTAATCTTGATATTTTTTCAAGATATTTTAGTTTAGAATTAGTATAAATACTTCTTCATTTGAAATATTTTTGGTGGATTCTTATACATTGCTATAGTACTGGTTTTTTTGGAATAAAACGCTGATTGGATCAAACTTTTGTATGGCTTGCTGGATAAAGAATTGAGGCAAAGGACTTTCCACAGATTTCTTGAATCAAACACCGAATCAATAAGTCATCTATACTTTGTGTTTTAAAGTTTTCTTTGTTTCTTATATCATCTATGCTCATATATGAATGATAAACAAAAAGGAGTAATTCAAAATATGCTTGATTTCACTCTGTCTTCAAAAGTTATTATTCTCTATGTTTTCATCTGAGTTAGAATAAACAGTGAAACCTTGACTGCTCCTATTTTCTATTTCTTTCACTTTGATTATTACTTAAAGAATACTTAACTGCTCTTTATTAGTAATCAATTCAAGTTTCCTTTTTCAAATAGGTTGAAGGATTCTTAACTACTCTTCACCCAATTTGAAATCATTCCATTTATTTCAAATCTTTATTTATTCCTTGTTTGACCATCTTGCTCTGTAAAACCATCTTTTGTTAAGAAACCTAATCCAGTGAAGCCATCTTCCTTGTCTCCATTAGCCCAATGGCCTAAAATAGCCAGTCCTACCCCTCTGCTATTGAATCTCACCACCCGAACTCAAACAAAACTCCTAAGCTTCACAACTAGCCTAATATCTTTAAAAAACAAAGCTAAAACTTAAAGAGAGAGCCCTCTCTGGATGCAGATTGGTTAGAATCTGTATCTAAAAGATTGGTGTGTGGTTACCTCAACCTCCTTTCCCTTTTTACAACTTTTGGAAAAACCTGAGTGATAACAAAAGGACAAGAAGGATAAGGGCTAAAGGCATTCTTCTATCCTAAAGGACCTCAAGGCAACCCAAAGCACAATAGGTTTGTTGTAAGAGGTTGCTTAAATAATCTCTTTATTTTTCTCGTTGAAGTTTTTTGGTTCATTGGCATAATGACAACTTCTACAAGTGGGCCCTCAAATTCTGTTCTCTTCACAAGATTCTTTGATGAAGACATGAAGCAAGAGTTGTCCACCATGATGGATATGGTGAGAGAAATGTATGAGGATGGAAGTAAGAGTATCATGCTTAGAAAGCAGCTGAATTCCATGAAGGAAGAGAAGCAGTTGCTTTCTTACAAATTGCAGGAAATGGAGAGGCAACTTCATATTGCAAATATGAACCGAAAAGGATGCATTAGTTGGAAACACAACTCTTTCTTGCCTAAGAAGCCTTAGTTAAGTACTAGCTTGAAGAAGAGGTAAGCCATTACAGGTTGTCTTCAAATTCTTCTGAGAATGCTTGTATTGGTTCTTTTGAGAAACATACTAAAATCATAGGTTTCAAGCTAATGTCCAAAATGGGCTATGAAGGAAAGGGCTTGGTAAAACATGCACAAGGTATTGTTGAACCAATAATGGTTGAGGAAAGGCCTAAATATTTGGGTCTTGGCTATGGACAGTCTTATGGAGAGAATTCCAAAGATGCCATGAAATCCATTGAAACGATCCCAAGAAGGAGTGTCATTTCATGTCCTCTACCTCAAAAGTGTGGAGGTTGTATCCAAGAGGAATGCAACAACTTGAAACATCAATTGTAGGATGCAGGTGTTCAGAAGCACACACTTGAACCAAAGAGTTGGGGAGACTTTAACAGCCTTGAAGAGTTTTATGGCGTTCCAAAGGGAGCCACTTCTTCATCTAATTCACCTCCTAATGAACGCAATAAAGGTAAAAGAGGCAGGGATAAATCTGGTTCTAATTCTATTCCTTTTGATTTTGCAAAGCATGATAAATTTCCACATAAGTATGGGGAAATAATTGCATGTTTCTTTTTTGGTTTGGATAACCATGATGTTTCTAGATGTTGGAAGAGAATGGCCGCATACAGGAAGTAGAAGAAGGAAAAGAAGCAAGTATCCAAAGGTCCATTGGACAAGGAAAATCATGCTATCAAGAGGATGCACATGCAATGCACTTACTACCATAAGCAAGGACATATTGCTGCAAAGTGTTGGACACTAAATCCAACAATGCTTCCACCAAAGATGAAGAAAGTGGAAAGAGAAGATGGTAGAAATTGAAGTGAAGATTCCATGAATGATGTGTCTCAAAATGATTCACATGTTGATGCTAATGTGCAGGAAAGGGTGGTACCTTTTGAAAGGGATTGGTAAGGAACAATTAGAGTTCTTATCCAATTAATATTACATGTCTATTGATGCATCTACTTTATATTTCATTACAACTTCGAAAGTATAATGTGCTTAACTGAAAGTTGAAGGATGAAATGCATGCATGAACATGAGATGCATGAGCACAAGGATGTTGATGATTTCTTTGTTTTTGAACATGTATGTGTAATTAAATTGCAAGGTTGATTGCTTTGACGTGCATGTGATGCCATGTTGACTTGAAAGAAGTTGACTCGGTCTCCAAATGGAGATGATGATGAAGTGTTTTATCTTTTGAAAAAGAGTCCTAATGGTATTTTTCTACATGCTTGACTTAAGGGTCATTTGTTTAAAGGTATGTTTTGTGGGCTTGTTATCTAGTCCATCATTTGTATGTAGATGTAAGACATGGAGGAGTTCACAAGATGTGAAATCTATTTCTTTTGTTGAAGCAGGAGTTAGTCCATCCAGTTGTTGTCTGTATGCTTGTTGTTGTTAATAATTGTTGTTGGCAGCTTGTCAAACAGGTACAAATGAAAGTTTTGTGGAGCAGATGTACTTCACATTTGTTGAGCCACCTTGGATCAATGATCAAGGAAAAGAAACTCAAACTACCTTCTATGACCATTTCAGTAGAAGTTCTACAGGAAGGCATGGAGGAAGACAGTTCTTCTCAAGAAGACCACCATCTAGAGAAGGGAAGTGGTCAGAAACTTTGGTTCAGAGGCACTATGCAAGAGAAAGTAGAGGGAGGCTGAAAGAAGAGGTTGAGTCACTCAAATTTACCGTTCAAATCAGTATACCAGTTTTTTGGGGACCAAAAGTTCTTTTAATGGGAAGACGTGATCCAAAAATGAATCTTGGATAAACCTTTAAGTCTAGAAGACTTCATGCAAGAGGTAAAAGGTGCCAAATGGCACAAATTCTTTGTAAATCATAGGAAAATTAAAGTCATATGATACTCCCAGAAATAGCCTCATTGCAGAGATCTTCTCATTTTGAATCTAACAAAACTTGAATGGGAAAAAATGGACTCCAGATGAAGGAGTTATTGTAAAATGAAAATTGCCCAACGTCCTTAGAAAAGGAGGCAATTTCATTAAATTTTGAATTATATTGAAAATTTTGATTTTTAGTATAGGCTTATGGGCCTATCCACAGCTGACACATGGTAGGCTGGGATTGGGCCATGTGGCCCTATGACTATAAACCATATTGTATGGATCTTGAGATCTGTTAAACACCATTTTTTAATGTATTTTCTCAATTTCGCTTATTAAACAAAATGCGAAGGATGAAGGCCAATTGTGATATGCGATGGCGATCCCCAGGTGGACTTGATGGTGCTATAAAGTGGGATTATGAATGTTTGAAGTCCGAGACATAGTTTTTTGACAAAATTTCTCTGTTAAAATACATTTCAATATGTTTAATAGAGCACAGCTATTTCAGGAGCTGTAGAGGCCCGAGGCACCCTTACATTACAGAAACGGTGGCCACCTCCGCTTTTGGCATTATGCAATGATTGTATAACACCTGGAAGAGGGATTCGCTGCTGATGGAGGTCGGGGAGACTGAGAGATAAGAATCTGAAACGAACAGGCAATGCGAGTTGGCTTTTAATCCATGAATGTCAAAGACTGGCGGCTGCTAAGTTGTTGAACGGTGGCCAAGTTGTTGTGTGTTGCTGTTGAGTTATTGTTGGTGGTAGAGTTGCTGTTGGGGATTTTCTATGAAGAAAAAGCTAAAGAGGCAGTGTAGAAGAAAAAGAGTAGCTGAAGGAGCTTTTGGGTCACTTGAAGTTCAAATGAAAAGCCAAAGAGCTGAAGGTTGTAGAAGGTAGAAAGAAGCAAAAGTGGAGAGCCAAAGAGCCAAAGAGTGAGAGTCAGAGCCAAGAGCTAGAACCAGAGCCAAAGAGTTAGAGTTGGAGCCAAGAGCTAGAACCAAGAGCCAAGATCCAGAGCCGAGAGCCAGAGCTAGGAGCCAGAGCTTCAAGAGCTAGGGGATTAAATGGTGTCTAAACCCAGTGTTTTTGTTTATAATAGTAGGGGTTGGGCCAAGAGCTTGAAAAAAAAATACTAATACCATAATCCCAGAGAGCCTAGTTTAGTTGACTAGAGCTCACGGAGATGTAACCCAAGAGTTGCGGTGAACTCCTAATTAATTTGTTGTCTTATGTGTTTGTTTTTACTGCTGCATTATTCATTGTTATATGCATTTATATATCAATTTAAGCACATTCACATATCAACACAAACAACAGATTTAAAGCAAAAAATCAGTTGAAAGTTAATACAAGCATACACCCACATTTTCAAGCATTTTTTAATTCCACATTGGTTAATCATTAAAGACTTGAGAAAATTCAAGCTTTGGAAGTGGGAGAGGTTCTTGTAAGCTAGACAAGAAGCCTAAGAGCCCCATTTTCAGATCAGGTGGTTTCAGAGCTTAAGATTGATTAACCACACCTTTAAGAAGCTTATATCAGAATGCTTGATTGATAGAGCAAAGACTGCTTGTCTGAAAGGTGTTTGAATAGTAAGAGGCTTATTGTATGCTTGTTTTGTGGACTGACTATTTTCTGAGTTTGTAGAGGTGAAGGGAAATCTATTGATAGCTCAGTCCAAGAAGGACAAGAAGAATATGGGCTAAAAGAATTCTTCTATCCTAAAGGACCTCAAGGCAACCCAAACCACAAGAGGTTTCTTAAATAAGCTCTTTATTTATCTTGTTGAAGTTTTTTTGTTCATTGGCATAATCACAAGTTCTACAAGTGGGTCCTTAAATTCCGCTTTCTTCACAAGATCCTTTGATGAATACATGAAGCAAGAGTTGTCCACCATGATGGATATGGTGAGAGAAATGTATGAGGATGGAAGGAAGAGCATCATGCTTAGAAAGCAGCTGAATTCCATGAAGGAAGAGAAGTAATTGCTTTCTGACAAATTGCAGGAAATGGAGAGGCAACTTCATATTGCAAATATGAACCGAAGAGGATGCATGAGTTGGAATTGTTGGGTTGTGTTGTATTCTTTCCACATAGTTAACAGGGGGTTTGAGGGGTACCCATAACCCCACTTTATGGGGTCTGGGGCAGCGCCTCGGAAAATTTTGGTTTTGGACACTATGTTAGGTTGGACGGACCCACCTATGGTTTTGTGCATGATTTTCGCACATGTTTTTTGGACGCGATGGTTTTCGG
>APFE031080226.1:0-15135 GCA_000404065.3 Pinus taeda | reverse complement strand
AGACAATACTGTAGAGGTTTAATATGCAGGATAGTAAACCGGTGAAGGTTCCTATTCCTGTAGGTGTGAGGTTATCTGCTGAACAATGTCCCAAGACACAAGAAGAGGAAGAGTACATGTCTTGTGTTCCATATGCAAGTGCAGTCGGTAGCTTGATGTATGCAATGGTCTGTACTAGACCAAACATTGCACATGCAGTGGGAGTATTGAGCAGTTTTATGTCAAAACCATGGAAGGAGCATTGGACAACAGTGAAGTGGGTTTTCAGGTATTTGCGTGGCACTAGTGATTATGGTTTGTGCTACCAAGGAAGACCAGGATTGGAAAAAGTTTTGGATATTCATGGCTTTGTTGATGCAGACTGGGCTAGAGATCTGGATCAGAGAAGATCTACAAGTGGGTATGTGTTTAACCTATTTGGAGGTGCAATTTTCTTGGCAAAGAACCCTGCTTATCATTCAAAGACAAAGCACATTGATGTTCAGTATCACTTTGTGAGGGATACGATAGAAGACAAAAAGGTGTTGCTGGTAAAGGTGGAAACTTTAAAGAATACTACAGATGCATTGACAAAATCTGTTAGCTCTGAGAAGTTCTCTTGGTGTAGAGAAGCAATGGGTGTTTCAGGGCTGAAAAAATGACTAAGCTCTCTTGTGGCCCCCTGTGGAAAGAAAACAGCAAGTGGGAGATTGTTGGGTTGTGTTATATTCTCTCAACATAGTTAACAGGGGGTTTGAGGGGTACCCATAACCCCACTTTATGGGGTCCAGGGCAGCGCCTTGGAAAATTTTGGTTTTGGACCCTATGTTTGGTTGGGCGGACCCACCTATGGTTTTGTGCATGATTTTCGCACATGTTTTTTGGACGCGATGGTTTTCGGTCCATGGTATTGGATCGATGGTTTTTTGGTCCATGGTATTGGACGTGATGGTTTTTTGGTCCATGGTATTGGATGCTTCGGCATGTATAAATATGTATTCTAATATTGAAAGGAACACAATGAAAAATCAAGCTGGTAGTCTCGGTTTTGAGATCCAGTGGGAAATCTCTGTGTATATGTGTTTTATGTGTTATGCTCTCGCAGTTTTATTTTTCTTGTGATTTAGAATTCGTATGCAGGTAATTTCTGACGGGGTTAAAACCTACAGGAACACAGCTCTTTGTTGCCCAAGAAGCCTTAGTCAAGTACTAGCTTGAAGAAGAGGTAGTTTTTCTTCAAATTCTTCTGAGAATGCTTGTATTGGTTCTTTTGAGAAACATACTAATGGCATAGGTTCCAAGCTAATGTCGAAGATGGGCTATGAAGGAAAGGGCTTGGGAAAGCATGCACAAAGTATTGTTGAACCAATAACGGTTGAGGAAAGGCCTATAAATTTGGGTCTTGGCTATGGACAGTCTTATGGAGAGAATTCCAAAGATGTCATGAAAGCCATTGAAAGAGTCCCAAGAAGGAGTTTCATTTCATTTCCTCTACCTCAGAAATGTGAAGGTTGTATCCTTCAGGAATACAATAGCTTGAAACATCAATTGCAGGATGTAGGTGTGCAGAAGCACACACTTGAACCAAAGAGTTCGAGAGACTTTAACAACCTTGAAGAGTTTGATGGTGTTCCAAAGGGAGCCACTTCTTCATTTGCTTCACCTCCTCATGAAGGCAATAAAGATGAAAGAGTTAGGTATAAATCTGGTTCTAATTATATTCCTTTTGATTTTGCAAAGCATGATAAATTTCCACGTAAGTATTAGGAAAGAGTTGCATGTTCCTTTTGTGGTTTGGATAACCATGATGTTTCTAGATGTTGGAAGAGAATGGCGGTATACATGAAGCAGAAGAAGGAAAAGGAGAAAGAAGCCAAAGGTCCATTAGACAAGGAAAATCATGCTATTAGGAGGATGCACATGCAATGCACTTACTGCCATAAGCAAGGACATTTTGCTGCAAAGTGTTGGACACTGAATCCAACAATGCTTCCACCAAAGCTGAAGAAAATGGAAAGAGAAGATGGTAGAAAGGGAAGTGAAGATTCCATGAATGATGTGTCTCAAAATGATTCACATGTTGATGCTGATGTGCAAGCAAGGGTAGTACCTTTGAAAGGGATTGGTAAGGAACAATTACAGTTCTTATCTGATTAAGATTGCATTTCAATTGATGCATCTACATTATATTTCATTACAAATTCGAAAGTACAATGTGCTTAAGTAAAAGTTGAAGGATGAAATGCATGCATGAGCATAGGGATGTTGATGATTTCCTTGTTTTTGAACATGTATGTGTAATTAACTTGTAGGGTTGATTACTTTGACATGCATGTGATGCCATGTTGACTTGAGAGAAGTTGACTTGGTCTCCAAATGGAGATGATGATGAAGTGTTTCATCTTTTGAAAAAGATTCCTAATGGTCTTTTTCTACATGCTTGACTTAAGGGTAATCTGTTTAAAGGCATGTTTTGTGGGCTTGTTATCTAGTCCATTATTTGTATGCAGATGTAAGACATGGAGGTGTTCACAAGATGTGAAATCTGTTTCTTTTGTTGAAGTAGGATTTAGTCCATTGAGATGTTGTCTGTATGCTTGTTTTTGTTAACACTTGTTGTTGGAAGCTTGTCAAACAGGTACAAATGAAAGTTTTGTGGAGCAGATGTACTTCACATTTGTTGAGCCACCTTGGATCAATGATCAAGGCAAAGAATCTCAAACTACCTTCTATGACCATTTCAGTAGAAGTTCTGTAGGAAGGCAAGGAGGAAGATAGTTCTTCTCAAGAAGACCACCTTCCAGAGAAGGGAAGTGGTTAGAAACTTTGGTTCAGAGGCACTATGCAAAGGCGAGTGTAGGGAGGCTAAAAGAAGAGGGTGAGTCACTCTCATTTATTATTCAGATCAATATATCAGTATTTTTGGGACCAAAAGTTCTTTTAGTGGGAAGGCGTGATCCAAAAATGGATCCTGGATAAACCTCTAAGTCTTTCATGCAAGAGGTAAAAGGTGCCAAATGGCACAAATCCTTGGTAAATAAGAGGAAAATTAAAGTTGCAGGTTGCTCCCAAAAATAGTCTTATTGCAGAGATCTTTTCATTCTGAATCCAACGCAACTTGAATGTTTGAAAATGGATTCTAGATGAAGGAGCTATTGTAAAATGAAAATTTCCCAATGTCCTTAAAAAAGGAGGCAATTTCATTAAATTTTGAACTATATTGAAAATTTTGATTTTTAGTATAGGCTCACAGACCAATCCACAGCTAACACATGGCAGGCCGGGATTGGGCCATGTGGCCCTATTTGATTGGTCAAAGAGGAAATATCGCATCGATGGATAACAGTATCAGAGGCTGAAAACATGAAGAAAAACCATGAAATAGAGCTATCGGAGGCTTAAACAATGGTTGAACAAGGGCCGTCGGATCTGGCCGATCAACAGTCCAGATTTGATTGGCATATTGCATCAATGGTGATAGGCGGATCAGCATATCACATCGGCGATGACAGGTGGATTGGCAATTGCAATCAGCATTGGCATGAACCATGTATATGGGAAGGCCTTAGACTTGTGCGATCTGCGATTCCAAATTGTTGCATTGCAAGATTGCAACTAGCACATTACAATGGAGCGGGACCACATCTATGTATATACGGGTGGTCTGATGGACCAGACCCGATAACATTATAAACCATATTGTATGGATCCTGAGATCCATTAAACACCATTTTTCAATGTATTTCTGCAGTTTCATTTATTAAACGAAATACGAAGGATGAAGGCCAATTGCGAGATGCGATGGCGATCCCCAGATGGACCCGATGGTGCTATAAAGTGGTATTATGAATGTTTGAAGTTCGAGACGTAATGTTTTGGCAGATTTTCTCTGTTAAAATACATTTCACTGTGTTTAATAGAGCACAGGTGTTTCAGGAGCTACAGAGGCCCGAGGCACTCTTACGTTACATAAATGGTGGATGCCTCCCCTTTTGGCATTAAGGAATGATTGTATAATGCCTAGAAGAGGGATTCCAAGCAAACAGAAGCCGATGAGACTAAGAGACAAGAATCCGATACGAACATGCAGCACCATTTGGATTTTAAGCCATGAATGTCAAAGACTGGGGTCTATTGAGTTGTTGAACAATGGCCAAGTTGTTGTGTGTTGCTATTGAGTTACTGTTGATGTCTGAGTTGCTGTTGAAGGTTGTTGTTGGGGTTTTGCTGTGAAGCATAAGCCAAAGACACAGCGTAGAAGCCAAAGAGGCAGCACAAAAGAAAAAGAGCAGCTAAGGGAGATTTGGGGTCACTTGAAGTTCAAGTGAAAAGACAGAGAGCTGAAGGTTGTAGAAGGTAGAAAGAAGCTAGAGTGGAGAGCCAAAGAGCTAGAGTCAGAGCCAAGAGCTAGAACCAAAGCTAAAGAGCCAGAGTTGGAGCCAAGAGCTAGAACCAAGAGCCAAAGTGCCAGAGCCAGGAGCTAGAGCTTCAAGAGCCAGGGGATTAAATGGTGTCTAAACCCACTGTTTTTGTGTAGAACAGTAGGATTTAGGCTAAGAGATTGTAAAAAAATACTAATACCATAATCCCAAAGAGCCTAGTTGAGTTGGCCAGAGCTCACAGAGATGTAGCCCAAGAGTTGTGGGTGAACTCCTAATTAATTTGATGTCTTATGTGTTTTTTTTTACTGTTGCATTATTCACTGTTATATGCATTTATATATCAGTTTAAGCACATTCACATATCAACAAAAAAAATAGATTTTAAAGCAAATAATCAGCTGAAAATAAATACAAGCATACACCCACATTTTCAAGCATTTCCTAATTCCACATTGGTTAATCATTAAAGGCTTGGGAAAATTCAAGCTTTGGAAGTCGGAGAGGTTCTTGTAAGCTAGAAAAGAAGCTTATGAGCCCCATTTTTAGATCAATACTCGTCATAATTTTATTATAAACATATTCATAATTCATAATTCAAATTAACATTAAATTTACTAAATATTCAAACTAGATTTCTACTCAATCTTGTGTCTATGCACCATTGTGGTCCCCTTCCAGTCTTAGTACATGATTATGAATGATTAATTATAATAAATATATATGCATGAAAATTTCTTCTTATATCAACAATATCAATATCTAATATCAAAACCATCAACATAATCTATTTTGATAATTAGTTATACGCAAAACATGAGTGAGCGTCACATGAAATGAATAACTAGATCATCATTATTTGATGTCCTCAAGCAATAAGGTGTAAATCAAGTATCAATATATAATATCAAAATAAAGCTAAAAGTTTCTATCTCAAAATCAAGATAAAATAGGGCACTACATACACCCCCTCTTAAAACAAACTTCATCTAGAAGTTTAAAATAATTAAGAAAGACTATTGATAATTATATATATATATAATATATATATATATATATATATATATTATATATATATATAATATAATATATATATATATATATATATATATATATATATATATATATATATATATATAATTTGCATCCTTCCATGTAGATGGACTAGTACTGTAGCTGTCCCACTGGACCATTATAAGTTCCACCTGTTGATGGCTAAGATTTCGTCCAATATGTGAATCGGTTCATTCATGAGTGTCCCATTACCCAATTCCTACAAATGACTCATAACATGTAATGGATTTGAAATGTAATGATGTGAGGTAGAAATAGAAGCACATAATGCATACATTCTAATGATGAAGGTAAAATAATATGATAAATTATTGATCGCTTCTTTTATATAATTTCAAATTGGCCAACAAACCATGGACACAACTTTGCACCCTTACCAAATTTTATTGAATTTTTTTGAGGTTTAAATACTAGAAATTATTTACCTCCACTCATAAATTTAATCAATCCTATGAAAGACAGAATAGATCTTCCGTTTCCATAGATTTTTACAATTGTTCTTAATCATAGTCATTTGTTCATCCATTTCGTGTATTATCTTTGGCCCTAGTAGAAAAGTTTCTTTGAGTCTATCCCAACTCAAAGGTGTTCTAGATGGCTTTCCATATAAAAAGTCAAAATATGGCATTTTGATTGGAATTTGATAGCTATTGTTATATGAAAATTCCACAAGGTAAAAGCCGTTTCCATCATTTTTTCTAATCCATGACATACATACGTAACATGTCATCCAAATTTGACTCTCATTATGTCAATAAGTCTCTGGATGATAAGTCACACAAAAATTTAGTTGAGTTCCAAATTCCTCTTGGAAGATCAGCCAAAATATATTAGTAAAGAGTTCTCACTTATTAGAGATGATATTCTTTGGGACTCCACGCAATATTACAATTTCATCAATAAAAGCTTGGGCTATTTTAGGAACTTAATAAGTAGTATTTATTGGCATGAAGGAGAAATTTTGGTCAATTTGTCTACAACCACAAATATAGAGTCATGTATCATTTCCTTCATTTGTAATCCCACTATAAAATCCATTAAAATGACTTCCCATTTCAATTATAGTATTGCATGAGGCTATAATAGTCATGCTGGATGTTGATATTCTACCTTCACTTTTGATTTGAGGGGCACGAGGAATGAAATGATAGGAAGGAAATGAAATGAAACACACACAAAGAAATATAATAGAGATTACAATAATATAGTTAAAACCCAACTTCTAGTGATAAATAAAATAATATAATATGTTAAAACACAAACTAGTCATAATGGTGGTAGCTATGTCTAAAGGAAAATAGATGGAAGCTACATGCATTTGCAAAAGTTATCAAAAGTGGCCAAAAGAATGGCATTTTAACATAAAACAGAACCCTATGTTTCCAAAAAACCTAACCCTTTAAGATGAAATACAAAAAGTTTGTATGACTTGAAGTGGTTAGTTGCTACATCAACTTCTTAGGGGTTCAGATTTTGCATAGAACTATATGGGGATTACAAATTTTGGCTGGATCTAGGGAATTCCATGGCAACACTTAGCCCCCAAATTGTGAAAAAACATCATTTAAAGCCTCAAAATGACCCATAGTAAAATTTTCAAGATAGAGAATCATTGAGTTAATGAAGAGGGGGGTGGCCACTAATATCTACCTAGATCAACTTGCTAGAATTGTAAGAACCTCACCAAGAAATTTATGATGTCATTCTTCATCCCTTTCCAAAATAACAATGGTTTCAAATACGTGTTCATCTTTTTGAAACCATGATGTGCTATGTATACAAATCAATTGGATTCACTTAGAATTAAATGACACACTTCCTCATTGAGTTTCATGTGAATTATTCCATAGAATTGTAACAATCTATCACTATCCAGCTCATATCCTTCATATTTCATAACTCCCATTTTGAAATCTTCTAATTCCTTCTTCACTTCTATGTACCATGCATCATCAATTTGTAGTTCTAGCAAGTTCTCTCACAAAATATTCTTTAAAGGGATAAGTTAAAATATGTCTGGCCTTCGAGTCAATGCATATACTACTATATTTACTATCCTCTTTATATATCTTATATCAATGTCATATTCATTTAGTTGTTTAGACCATTTTCTTTGTCTTGCATTTAAACTATCATGTTTGAAAATGTGTTGTAATCCACAATGAAATGTCTTTAATTCAAACTTCCTTCCAAGCAAGTAATGTATCAAAACCCTTAGGGTATGCATAATTTCCACCATTTAAAAATCAAGATTCATATAATGCTACTTCATTGTTAGAGTTTCCTAGATGCAAAAGTTATTAGTCTACCTTCTTGCATAAGTGCACATCCTAATCCCTCTTTTGGTGCATCAATACATATCGAAAATTCCTATTCCATATTAGGTACTTTTAGTATGGGTGTGCTCATTAACAATATTTGGTCTCTTAAAGCCTCTTCACACTTCCCAATACCATCAAATTTCTTTTTCTTCGTTTTATATCTATCACGGGGTTCTTTTACCTTTCTGAATTCTTCCACAAATCTATGATAATAACCTACTTACCACATAAGACTATGAACTTCATGCACATTAGTCAATTTTGGCCAATCCATAATATCCCAATACTACCTAGATCAATTTCTATACCTTCTCCTGAAGTCATATGTCCTTGATAATGTCAAATCTTGGACTGATAAAATGAACACTTAGACAATTTACCATATAAATGGTTTCTTCTTAGCCACTGGAAAATTATTCTTCTCCTCTAGAGTTATAGAATAGATTAAGATATCATTAAAAAATACCTGCATGAACACGTCTAAATAATATCGAAATACTATTTTCATTAGATCATGAAAACACTTGGGGCATTAGTTATCCAAAAGGAAATACTATGAACTTATAATTTCGAAATATTGTTTTAAATGTTATATTCAGAATATATTCCTCCTTATTTCGTAGATTATGGTACACTAATCTTAGATCTATGTTTGGAAACATAGTCCATCCTTTCATTTGATCAAATAAATCATCAACCCTTGGTAGGGTATATTTATTTTTAATAATCACCTTGTTTAACTAAAGATAGCATATAGATAATATTTATGATCCATCATTCTTTTTAATAGAAATTTATTGGTGCTCTCATGGTGATACACTAGGTCTTATAAATACCAGATCTAACAATTCCTTTAATTGCATTTACAACTATTTTAATTATGGAGTTGACATATGAAAGGGTGTCTTACTGTTAGGTTTTGTGTTATGTTTTAGTTCAATGCTAAAATCTATCTCTCTTTTAAGAAGTATTCAAGGTAATTCCTTTGGAAATACTTCCTTGAGTTCAACCAATATAGGATATTTATCCAACTCTTACAAATACTTCTTACCATTTAAAAATGTAGAAATGTATAATCGACATCCTTTACAAAAACTTCTTATTAATGACATTGACAAGATGAACTTTAAGGTCACTCCCATATTTTCATAGGTTATAGATCTCCTTTTGTCATCATCATTAATAAATAGTAATAGCTTATCCTTGTAGTATAATAATGCATAATGTGATTCTAACTAATCCATCCCATTAACAACATCATAGGACTCTAGTACAATCACATATATAAAAAATTTATCTTACAAAAAATTAAATCAACCTCATAGTCCTAACCAACTTACCTGCAGTTTTCTTCACTCTAGATGCCATTTTTATGTGTCTAAAATTGTGGCATTATATTTCTTCTCGTTTAACTTTAGATAATGTGATATGCAAAAAGATACCAAGTGCAGCTAATCAATTAATTGTCATGGACATTCCGTTGAATATATTTTCACAACATATCTACTAAAATTTATTTGAAAATATAAAATCTACACAATAAGGGTTTATTTTTCCCTAGATATATAGATGCACTAATTAGTATGCTATGATTATGCAATTAAATATATATAAAAGTGAAAAGTAGAGAATAGGAAAAATAAAATCAGTCACAACCATAATATCATGAGATATAAGCTAGCAAACTATAACAACCCCTGGTTGATTTCCTATGTAAATAAATAAAAATAATAACCAAGGTCACAAGACACGTATTCCAAGTTGAATGTTGGGAAAAAACATAGTGCTGGGATCACTGGTGATTAATAATTGGCTATGGAAATTGGCAAAGGCATTGGAAAATTAAGAGAGGAAACATTTGGCATTTTATTTATGACATAATGGAAAATAGGATAAAAGGAAGTTGAAAGGTCACAAAATTGCATGAGAAGGAAAATTGATGGAAAATTGAGAAAACAATGAAGAAAATAGAGGCCTTAACATTAAAATTTCTTCTGAGGATTAGTTCACAAATTTTGACAGTTCTATGGTGGAGCTCTCTCTCTATTATGTCTCTTATACTCTTGAGCACTTGGAGAAATCTTGGAGCATTGTTGGAGCATGCTTGGAGCACCGTAGTTTTCATTGGATTTGGAGAAAGAAGGAAAATGAAAGAAGTGAAGCACAAGGGAACAGGTGGATCAACAACTATAAATGGATTGTTTTGTAGGTAATAGGTTGCATGGATGATTCCCTTGATGCATGGTAGATGCATGTGATTATTTTGTTATGATTTTTCATTGGCGTGGATGATTGCCTCAATTAACAGTGGTTTTAACCTAGCCTTCCCATTTTCTGGATAGCCATGGTATTTTGGGGTTTTCCACTTGTTTTTTCTGATTGGTCCTTACGTTCCTTATGGTTTTGGGTTGAGTTATTAGTTCTTGGAGCCATTGGTTCAAACGAACATTCTGTAAGCCCAGGAAAAACTTGGGTTGAGTTACTAGTCCTGGCGCCTAGGTTGGAAAAATGCCCTAGAGACCTTGGTGGGTTGAGTTATTAGTCTTGGACCTAGGTTAGAAAAACACTCTAGAACCTTTGAAGGTTGTGGATTGAGTTATTAGTTCCTGGAGTTGCGGTTGGGAATTTTTTTTTGGAGCCCTAGACAACTTGGGTAGAGACCAATCTGGTTGGTGTTAATTATGTTCGACCATGAGGTTGAATCACTGGTTGAGGGTTGAGGTGGTTTGGACTCTAGAAGCCATGGTGTTCTTTTATTGGTTTATTCCATGAGATCCCACATTCATGCTTAGATTATGGCGTGAGGTTGATTGGTTGAATGAGAGATTTGGTTCAGCCTAATCTATGATCAGGTGATATGTGGAAGTCCCTGAGTTGGTTGGTATTTTTCCTATGTTAATAAGATACATTATTCCATTATGATTCATGTATATTTATTGGGAATGTGTTGGTGATATTATGGCAGAGTTTACATGCTTTATATATATATATATATATATATATAATATTTATATATATATTTATATATATATATATATATTAATATATATATTATATATATATATATATATATATATATATATATATATATATATATATAGATATAGATATATATTATTATTATTTTTTTTTTTCCTGGTTATTTGTTGTTCATATTACGTGTATCTTCTATGAATCTTGTCATGAAATGTTTAGATATATATGAGTGAGGAACGTATGGAATAATTAGTGGTGTTGCGGATATGTGGAGTAGGAATAGGGTATTCTTGGTGATTCTCATATGAATCTCAGATTTTTATGATAAGATATGCATATATGACCTGTATCTTAATTGTTTGCAATATATTTGATGAAATGCCTATCATGTTCTAGGAATTCTAGGTCAAGTTATGACTTCAAATTTGTATGTATATAATTGTTGCCATGTCATTATTGATTTTGGAAAGTCTCACTGAGTTCTGGGAAGTGGCCTTAAGGATGACGTGGAATTTAGGGTCAGAATTCGAGACAACATGCTTTGAAATAGACATTTTAGGTTGCAACCACATGGATACAGTCTTGTGCATGTAGTTGGAGGCTTCCAATCACATGGAGGGATTATTGTGGGAGTGGGACCTAGGTTAGTGAAAGGGTATCTGTCTCAAGTTTTGGCCATCTGGAGTGGTTACTTATTCTTTGAGTTACCTGTAGCCCTTGTAGGTTGTTGTGAGATGTGTTAGAAATGTAGCAAGAAAATGCTCAATGCTGACTTGTGCCTTAGTCAAATTGAGTAATTCAATTTTTCACATCAAGAGGATGACTTTGATTTCAGTTAGCTAGAGTGACATGGTCTTGTCTCCTATCTAGATGAGTAAATTCTTGTTTTTAGGCTAAGAGTAGAGTTGTGCATGTAAAGGATGAGGCTTGAATTGGCCAAGTGTTGTCTAGAGAAAGTCAAGAAGCGGGAGAACAAGATTGCAATGTTTGATGTGATTTACAGTTGAAGCAAGATTGATCCCAGTGGATATTGGTGGCCACCTGCCTATCCCACCTAGAACTTCAGTCAATTTAATTTGTTTCCTTGTTTATTTTATCATTTACTATTTTTAGCAGTTGTTCAGGTCCTTAACTTATGGAGCAGTTTTGACCCCCTAAACGACATTTTTTTTAAGTTTGCTTCAGGTCCACAGATGAAGGTAGGGGTCTATGAAAAATCTTGTAGTACCTAGAGAGACCTTTCCAACAATGTATCATACGCACCAATCGTAGATAATATGACCAAGTTACGACCCCAGGAAGTTGGCTACCCAACTAACCCCAACGGAGCGCATAGAATCTTGGCGTTACATCTCCTAGGGTTATGGTTTTGATCGTTTAGGGTTTGCTTATGTTTTTCAGTAACAAATGAGCCCCTGAGCCTCATTGTAACACAGTTCAGACGCATGTATCCGCCACATCTCTTCTTAGAGATAAGCTACCATCACCTAATCTAGTCTTATTTCCATCCTATTTGTAAGCATATTTCAGTATTAGATATTAATGAAACGAAGTGCTATTTCTACTGCATCTTTGTATTTATGGTTATATATATAATTTGTTGTGTTCTTGTTTAAATTTTCATCAGCTTTATTAGAGTGGTATTCTCTTTCTCTGTTTTTCTTTACATGTCCCTAGTGACGTTGGGATATAAGGAGTTATGGCTTGAACTAGTTGAACCTTTGCAAGACTAGCCTCGCAAATCCTGAAGTCCTCCAATGGGGAAAGAAAAGAATGATGAGGGGACATGAGATCATTTAAAAATCTTGCTCGAATAAGCCCTCTAGTGACAAAGGAATGCGATGATGGACAACATTTCCTAGATCCTTCAACGGCTCCCCAAGGGCCACACATCTACTTCTAACATATATTTTGGAAGTGCCACACCCTTTAAGGTACAAGTTAACTTTGACATACCCATATTTGAGGGTCAGATAGATGCAGATGCCATAGATAAATGGTTAAATATGGTAGAAGGATAATTTTCTATTCATGATTTTTCCAGTCGGGAAAATATTATTTTTTTCTCTTCTCAAAGCTGCCCCCAACATCAAGGACTGGTGGGAAACCTACTGTGAGTAGAAGGATGAAAGTATGCACTCACTAGTTTCAGTCACACACACTTGGGATTTGTTCTGAGATTCCATTAAGGAGCAGTACTACCCTGTCAGGAACTATGAGAATAAATACATAAAGTGGACCACATTGCGGCAAGGAAGGGATCAAGACATGTCAAAGTTTACAAATGTTTTTCAAGGATTTTGAGAAACATTTGGTACTCAAGTACCATGATTTCCTACATAATTACATCCAAAATGAGATGGAGATCTTGGACATCTGCTCCCTCGGCACAATGTATCGATACACTGTCAAATTAGAGTAGAATCTTAAACAAAAAAATGGAGACTTTGGATCTACGAATCCGAGGAAAGGGAAAGGTGTCACAAAACTGTAGAGAAAAGGGAAATGCCAAGGTGGTGTAGGTCGATAACTAGGGTCTCTCACACCACCAATTATTCCACATTATTAAGTCAATCCGGGATCGTTTGGTTCTTTCAAGGAGTAACTCAATCCGAGGCTGTTTGCCCAAGTAATGCTCGGTAGTATAGCGCTCTAATGAATATAAAGGAAATAGACACTAAACTGAATCAACTCAAGGACAAGATCACACAAATCAATTTGATCAGTCAAGGGTACGGAACCAATAACCCTTCCCTTTAGAAACTGATAAAGAAGGAAACCAAAGCATGGGCTTATAGATCTGGGAGTCAGGCAGCGTCTTGCTGGGCTCACGACAGTCTTAGGCCTGCTATCATGCGGAAGCAACAAAAGCAGATAAGCAAAAGTAAATGGAACAGCAGTTATGAAAAGGAACAACAGGAATTAAATGGAACAACATAGGTAAATGGAACAGCAGTAACCGAATAAACAGCATAAACAAATAGAACAACAAACAGGAAATGTAAATCAAATGGAACAGCTAACTCTATTGGAACAGTAAACGCAATGGAACAACAACTTAATTGGAATAGCAAACTTAAATGGATACACACGTTCTAAGCTATTACAACAATCTGAGAGTAATGTATGATGTGACTATTTCTGAACAAAATGATATTGTCTTCAAATCTCACAAACACTTATTTTATGTGAATCCAATGATGATACCAGTCATACCAATACCGGGATGCAATTCAAATAAATTCACTTTATATAACACAGAGACATGAATTAGGAAACTTATTCAGATTCAGAGATTAACTGAGAAACATAGTCTATCATGTGAAAGATATATCAGATTGCTGAAACAAAGGAAATAATCAAAACCACACCAATCACCATATGATACAACAGCGAGTGATCGTCGGAGCTGGGCCCTTGGCTACCAATGGTACACCGCTTGAAGCTACTTCAGATGCAGAAACGAAGTGAACACAAAGTTCCTTATATTGATTGCATTAACAAAAGATACAAAATCAAGTCTTAGAAAAACTTAACGCTCAAAGCTGTTCCAAACCCTGTAATTACAACAACCGATCCCCACGCTCAATGGCGGGGTATCTTTATATAACAGAAATGACGGAGATATCTAGATACAAAAGATAAGCTAAAGCAGCGATCCCTCAGGATCAGAGATCCTGAGGGATTCACTAATCGTTCAGTTCTTCTCGTTCCTTTCTTGCGTTCTCCGTCTTGGCGTCCCACGTCCTCTTCCTGGATCATTCAGCTCTAATTTTACTTGATCGCGTCCGCATCCGGTTCCCTAGCGCTGGGACAGCAGTTGCTTTCCCTTTGCTTCTTGTTTCTGCTTGATAATCCCCTGTTTCCGCATCCTTCTGCATAGAAAACATCGATTATTGGTGATTGAGCTTCATTTGTCCATTTTCACATAATTTATCAAAACCCTTTTATTCTTTAGACTTATAATGCAGAAAAGATTAGGAAACTTATTAGAAAACCACTAGATTATTATTCAAAAAGCATAACTTCCAAGCACTCCACACACCCCCCTGCTTACCCTGTTTCATGTCCTCATGAAAACGTTATAGTTGACATGCAAGGCTGTGAGAGAGTAGGCTGGAGAAGGGATCTCACAAAGAGGTCGACAACCATGATTAGCAACTAGATGGTCAAAGAACTGATCTAACTGATCTGCGGGCATCTCATATAGGGCCTGATATCCAGGTGCAGGATGCCAAATAATTGGGCTGCGAAACCGATATCCCAACCAGAATGGTCCTGCGCGCAGAATCCGCTCTCCATATAGACTCAATCGACTGGCATCCAGCTCAAAATTTTCAAAGTTAAAAGGTTCCCTGAGCTGGATGTTTGGGTTAGAGATTCGGTAGCGAAACTTTGCAGCTTGG
>APFE031080225.1:50930-88859 GCA_000404065.3 Pinus taeda | reverse complement strand
AGGACAAGGCTAGTCTTAAGGGGGTGGGCATGTTAGGGTCCCACCCTAACCCCCTTATCTATGTAATGGGACCATGTCATAGTCAAGAGTCAATAAAGGCCATATTAATAATTGTAAGTGGTTAATCGGCAATTAATAACGGAACCACAGTTAGTTGCAAATGGGCCGTAGTGTTAGATAGATGGTATTAGTAACACGCGGTATTGGCCCGTGGTATTGCACGTAGGAGTCATATATAAAGGATAGAAACTCCCTGCGAAGGGCATCGTGTCTTATTTTGTAATCGAGCTCTGCTCTAGTGGAGGTTGCCCCCTCGAAGAGGCAAGTGAACATTACTCTCTGAATAATAAAATCATTGCTATTTTGTGTTCTGGGTATCTTTTCTTCGCATATTATGTGTTTTGGGTCTCTCTTCTTCGCATATTTTGTATTTGGGTATCATTTGCAGGTTAAGAGCATAACATTTGACTTGTTTGAAGTCCTAGTGATTTCAAATTTGTTTTGTGGGAAGAATCATATTATCTGGATTATATTTTCTGGGAATTCCCTTGTTAAAGATTATGGTTTCTCTTTTTTATGTTCGTTATTGAATAAAATTTGATAGTTTTTTAGGATGCAATGGTGAGGAACTATGCGCTGGCTGCAAACTTGTTTTGCAGATTGAAATGCTTGTTTGTATTCCCTCAACGTCCTCTTTGTATGTTGAGTGTTGGATGAGGGTTTTATGAGATCCATTGAAGAGTTATGCACTAATTGCAAACTTGTTTTGTAGAATGAAATGTACTATCTGGTTTGTATTCCCTGAGCATCCTCTTTGTATAATGAGTATTGGCTGAGAGTTTTACGGGATCCATTGAAGAGTGACGTGCTGACTGCAAACTTGTTTTGCATAATGAAATTGATTATTTTGTTTGTATTCCCTAAGCATCCTTTTGTATGATGGCTATGCTTTGTCCATATTTTCTGCTTTTCACACTCTCTATTTTATTTCTACTATATGCATTAGTGAAGGTTTATAAATTGAAGCATCAGTATTCTTCAAGAATTATGGGGAACTATTTAAGATGACCATGGACATTCCTAATTATAATTTTACATTATGGTATGCAATGATGATTAGTTGTACAATGATTGCAAACTTGTTAATGTAGTAAGAGCCCAATTACCTAGTTTTTATTCTCTGAGCATTCTCTCTTGAAACGAGCATTGCTCCCTTTTTTCATATCTCCTTCCATAATTCAAACATCCACTATGTTAGTGGGTTCATTGACAAGGATTCATTCAATGAATGTAGTCCTATTTTCTTGGAAGATAAAATTGTTTGCTTTCTATTCCCCCTTTTTCACGAGGACATAGCCATGGGAGCTTATCTTGTGTAAGAACTTGGAGAAGAACTACATTCCATCATTGGACTCTGTTTATTAGTATCACGACATACGACCACCATCGATAGCATGGCTAGCAGAGCTAGTAGATGGGGTTTGAAAAGCACCTGTTGTTTATGTTGATACAACAAAAGTAGTATATATAATAAATATATATATATAATATATATATATATACCCCCATATTTGATCTAGTCATATTTATCTACTGGAGAGATCAAACCAACAACTAGCATTAAATCAATTTCTTTATTTACCTTTTCCTTGAATTGGGGATTGATTTGATATGGTGGATGCTTAACTTGCTTGACATCTAGATGAAGTTCTATATTCATCTCTCCCAACTCTCCTTGTATTCCCTTCATTTCACTGAAACTTTGTGGGAATAGATATGAATATTATTTGAATAGAAACTCAATTTATTTCACAATTGGTTCATCCCTCACCTATAGAGGCCATCCTAGTCTTCTCCTCTGTTCCTAAATTCACTTTCTGCAACTTCATTTAGAGGTTGGAGATTGGATATGTATATTAAATTATTTTTTCGTTCAGTTGTATGATTATAGCATGGATTTTGGTAATGTTTAGTCGAATTTATAAGTTTTGATTTATGATTAGAGACATCACTTATTCGAGATATCATCATTACAATTTTATAGATGAATCAAATGCCAATCTCCATACTACTTCTTCATGGATGGACAAGTAGAGGTAATTTTTGTTTTTGATGTGGTTTTTTAAATTTCAAATCTCTCTCATTTTATTATCAAGAATTTATTAATTACTTCTGGAATTTTTTGTTTTTGATGTGGTTTATTAAATTTGAAATCTATCTCATTTTATTATTAAGAATTTATTAATTATTTCTGGATTTGTTGAGGTCAATGGTGTTTTTTTCATTTCCAACTTCTTTAATTTGATTATATAGAAGAGAGTAAAAACCACTGACTGAACTCGATCATGGGGTAATATTTTTTTCCTTCTTAACCTCTCCTATGACACTCTCATATATAAGCATAGTAATAGACTTGAAATCTCTTTTCTTTCAAAACTAGCAGTTTATTTTTAATGTGCAGTAGGTGTAGTCGATGTACTTTTCAGATAAAGGTTTTACATTTATTGCAATTGTAAAAGGTAAAATGATCGTGATGCACCTAAAGTTTGAGAGTTGCAATAAAAATCATAACATCCCCATAAATAAAATAATATGTTATCCATAAGAGTTTTTCTCTGTTGACAAGCTAGTAGTGTTTACATCGACCTACTCTTTGTTGCCAAGAAAATTAGAAAATTATAAACTTTGCATATTAAATCAATTTAGCACACCTGACATCCTCCACAACAGTTAAGCATATACCTTATATTGTAATCCTAATATGTTTTACCTATGTCAAAGCAATGGCTTGTTAATGATGCTATTCAAATTAAAAACCTCACAACAAATCTTAGCATTTGATAAATTTGTAGATATGTTGTTATAAACTTCTCGATGAATTTTAAGTATTTTAGAATTTATGAAGAAGGTGATACCAAGTAGGCTTTAATTACAATGGCACAAGCTCTGAATGATGCCAGGAATGAAGTCGATATTCTCTCAGGAACCAGGGTACATATATATATATATATATATATATATATATATTTATTCCTTGAACCCATTCAAAGTAGAGATGAATTGGATAGAGCTAAAGTTGAACAAGTATCAAGCTTTTGGGAGTTTTAAGGTGGAAAAATTGAGTAGTAATGACATGCTTAATATTTTCTCTCAGATGTTTGAAACCAACCAAAGGAATTATCAAAATTTTATAGAGGAAATCTGACGTTTGGCCTCTCTATAGGGAATGTGACTCTGCTTGGGATGAGCACATTCTAGTAGATTTTAGACACAATTATGATATGGTAAGGTTCTAACAAAGTTCAGCGAGAAGTTTGGAGTGAGTGTGCCTTCGTTAGTAAAGGTTGATGGTTACAAGAACATTTTTTAGTACCAATAAGTTGGTCCTCATCCTGTTTCTGGATGAGTCGTGCCAAAGGCAGAGCTTCTTAGGTTTTCACATGAAATTCTTACAAGGAGTCTTACAAAAGACGAGATGCAAAACATACCTGATGTTTGTTGGCAGCTGGATCTTGCAACAACACCAGTTGGTCTTGTATTTAAAGGAATTTTGAAAGGAATTTTGTTTACTAATTTTTATCTTCAATGATTCTTTATATGTCACAATGCTTCTCGAATTTATGCCTTGTGGCATTTCCTTTGCAACATCTGGTGCAATTGCTAGTTTAGCTTATATGAATGTAATTCTATGTGGAATGGGAAAATAGCTATGTGACAAGGGTTCTTGTTTAATGTCTCTTATATGACAATTTATATTTGAATTTAGCTTTATATAAATGTAAGTCTTTATATATATATATATATATATTATAATAATATATATATGGATTTAGCTTATATGAATGTAAGTCTATGTGCGATGTGAAAATGGCAATGTGACAAGGGTTCTAGTTTAATGTCTTTTTGATGCAGGAGCATCCAGCTCATAGTGACGAGGCAAAAAGACTCCAACCAGGTTCACGAGCGGGACACCGAATTGTCAGATTCTGCTGGAAATAATTTTTCTTTTTATTTTATTTTACAAGTCAGAGACAGTTAAATGATTTACTTTCCAGTTAAGTTTATTGTTAGTTTCATTGTCAATTGAAGGGTAGTTTCTGTAATTAGGAAAAATAACTATTAATTGCTTTTACAAGTCTTAACATATTTGAACAGTTACAGTTACAAATAGGAACATAAACATGTAACTGATTTTGTAACAGAAAGAGACAAACTGCAAGCCTTAACTGCATACAAAGGCTATAAAAGCAAAGCATCCATGTAAAGAAAGGGTCTTTTTTTCAAATAGAAAACAAGTTGAGTAATTGAAGAATAAAACCACCAAAGCATTCAAAAGTACCTGAAGAATACTGTCCATCTATTAATTCCTAATTCCTAAATTATGAAATTGATCTCTCACACATAATGACTGAGATTTTATATTTCTATAAATTAAATGTAACATTATGATTGCTGCACGAGTATGAATTGTAACCGAAACTGTTGCCAACAAGCACACAGGAGTATAGTTGAAGAATCATCATTACGAAATCAAGACCAGCATGCGAGCAACTAATCCAGTACAATAACCAAACACCAGCGACGAAGTACAATGATAAACGAAGGCTACAGGTACCTAACAAATCATTTCCTTTTCCTTTCATTGAAAAGAACAGTTACATTTACATTACTCAGAAACACTACGATATAATCGAAAACCAAAGAGTGAAGTTCCCTTAAGGGTTACAAAAATTGTTATAACCAAAATCAGAGTAAAGTTCGCTCAGCCGTTGCAGACAGATAATAGAAAGACGAAACCCTCGTTAGGGTTTAGTTACAGACAACAGAAAGACAAAACCCTCGTTAGGGTTTGATTGCAGACACAAAACCAGAGTCGTTGAAGCCACATTATAACAGTGGACGCATCCCAGACAAACGACGACAGACTTGTAAACCAACAGGCTCAAACAGTAAAGTAACAATCGACTCATACACATAATAAAGACCTTGAGACAGGCTAACTAAATAGGTTCCAGGCCTACTAACTTTCACGCCAACAAGTATCTTTGGAGACGGGAACGTGCGCCCTCCAGGCCACTGTAGCAGACCTGCAACCAAACAACAGAAACGAGTCAGGGTTCAACATATCCGGAGGAGCGAAACCCTCGAACAGAGAAACGAAACCAGCATAATAGGAACAGAGACAAGCGGGAAAGGAAACCTCACCTGGAGACCGCGTGAGGAGTGACCATAAAATCAAACTAGAGGACGCCATGGCAAGCTGAAGACCAGAGGAGCGGTTGGGTTTAGACCCAGAACGAAAAGGGAGTAAAAACTGAAGCAGAGAACAAATTAATACCTGTAGTAGAGGTTGGACAGACGTCGCCATTGTTCCTGCCCAAACAGCAGAGCATCCCCAGCATTCATAATCCAAGAATCGTTGTCAAAAAATATACGAGAGCCAAAGACCATAAGTGTAACAGTACACATAGAAATGGAGTAGAACCAGTCGAGCACCAGCGTTAAACAACTAACAGTCACAACAAAATATAACCGGAACCAGAGCCTGAATACGTCCATTTAAAACAGAGAAACCAAGCAAGCAAGCGACTTACCGAAGTTTACCGAGAAAAGCCAGAGCCGAACACAGTCAAGGCATGTAGGAGAACAAGCAGGCAAATGCATAAAGGAAGCCTCCATCCGCAACCAGAGCCAGCATACAGTCAAACCCCAACTATGAAATTGTGACTCAGAACCGGCAACACCCGAATACAACGCCATCGAAACAAATTCATCGCGCAGAGCTCTAAACCCTCAGAACGACAACAAAAATGACAAGAATGATCGAGAAACCGAGTTAGGGTTAGGGTAATACCGACTACCAAGGCAGAAGGACTGTGTAATTACTCCAGCAATTAATGTTCAGCTACCAACCATTGAGCGCGGGAAAGAACAACACCAAGCACAACCACGTAAGCGCCCAAGTGGCACACCCAAAGTGTAAAGCGTAACGAAAGAGAGGGCTGGGTCCCATCAGAGTGGTATCAGAGCAGTTGAGTTGAAGAGATTTGGAAGAAATGGATATAGGCTGACGAGGACGAGGTAGAGGTGCCTGTAGGATGGCAGATGAGGCGTTGAGAGAAGAACACAGAATTCTTACTGCTCGATTAGAAGCAGTAGAGGCAGGCAGAAGGAGAGATCCAGAGTTAGGTGATGTGAGTGACGAAGAAGTGGAAGCACCAGCAGATGGAGCTGAAGGTGACTCACCAGAAGTAAGATTGTTGAAGTCTGTATTATTGTCAAATAGTAAACCAAAACCAGAGTTGCCGACTTATGATGGCAGTTTATCGATTGATGTAGTATTAGATTGGATTAGCGAGATGTACAAGTACTTTGAATGCGAAGAAATTAGTGAAGACCACAGGGTCAAGTTTGCAGCAACAAAGCTGAAAGGACACGCCACCCTATGGTGGGAAAGTGTCCAGAATGAGAGGAAGAGGTTGAACAAGCCTCCGATAAAGACCTGGGCAAGGATGGTAGCTAAATTGAAGGGCAGATTTCTGCCAAGAGATTACCAGATTGCGTTACATAGGCAAGTTCAGAATTTGAGACAAAGAGGTCTGACAGTGAAGGAATATATGGAGGAATTTTATCGAGTAAACTTGCGAGCAGGTTATACAGAGGATACAACAGAGAGGACAGCCAGATATGTGAATGGGCTGAGGATGCAAATTTTAGACGAAATAAGTATTTTGTCTCCCAACAATACGGAGGAGGCATATCAGAGTGCAGTTAAAGCAGAAGAAAAGCTTAACCGAAGACAGAATGCCCGGAGAGGACGTGGGTCTAACAGGGGAAGAGGCCAGTCCTATGGTAGGGGCAGAACTGCCAGCAACAGCGAGGAAGCTAGCAGTTCGAAGACTTCGGGAACAACAGAGAAAGGAGATGGAACGAGAGGTGGCAGATCGTTTCAGCGTGGTAGAGGAACCGGTCATGGAAGGGGAATTGGATATCAGTGTTATAGATGCCACAAGTGGGGGCATCGCTCTTTTGAGTGCCCAGAGACAGATTCCACTGGACAGCGAGGCACATATATGGCATAGCCAGAGGAAGTAGCAGCACCTCCTCAAGAGGCAGAAAATGCCCTAGAGACAGGAGAAGCTTTAGTGCTGCATAAGGTGTTGGTGAAACCAGTGGATGATAGTATTGAACAGACGCAACGGAAAGCTCTGTTCAGAACAATTTGTAAGTCACAAGGTAAGTGCTGTAAAATGATAATTGACAGCGGTAGTACTGACAATTTAGTGTCAGTCGAGATGGTGGAAAAGTTAGGACTGAAACGTCTGAAACACCCCACTCCATATCGCGTTTCGTGGTTACAGAAAGGACACCAGTTGCTGGTGGATGAACAGAGTGAAGTGGAATTCCAGATAGGGCGTTATAAAGAAAAAATTGTTTGCGACATTATGCCAATGGATGTGTGCCACATTTTGTTGGGCAGACCTTGGCAATATGACAGGAAAGTGACACATGATGGGGTATTGAATTGTTATAAGTTTGAAAAAGACGGGGTCAAACATACCCTTGTGCCTATCAGAGAGGAGAAAGAGGCAGTTGAAGGAAATGAACCAAAGGCGTTACTTATGAACGGAAAACAATTTTTGAAACAAGTTGAAAACAGTGGGATGAATTTTGCTGTAGTAAGAAGGACTAGGACAGTTTTGTTACACACAGAAATCACAGATTTGCCTGTAGAAATACAGCAGATGTTAGAAGAGTTTACAGATATAGTAGTAGACGACTTGCCGGATAAGCTACCTCCCAAGCGGAGCATTAGTCACCACATTGATTTCATACCAGGAGCCAACTTACCGAATAAGGCAGCTTACAGAATGAGCCCCAAGGATAACGAAGAAATCAGAAAACAGGTGCAGGAGCTATTGGATAAAGGATTAATCAGAGAAAGTTTGAGCCCATGTGTTGTACCAACAGTTCTCGCCCCCAAAAAGGGAGGAGAATGGCAGATGTGCACTGATTCCAAGGCCATCAACAAAATCACCATACGGTACAGATTTCCGTTACCGCGTATGGATGATATGATGGACTGTTTGAGTGGGGAAGCTTACTTTTCTAAGATAGATTTAAAAAGCGGATATCACCAGAACTGGATACGTGAAGGAGACGAATGGAAGACAAACTTTAAAACAAATGAGGGCTTATATGAATGGCTGGTCATGCCGTTCGGGTTAAGCAATGCGCCCAACACCTTCATGAGACTCATGAATGAGATGCTAAAGGAATATATAGGGAAATTTGTAATTGTTTATTTGGATGACATACTGATTTTCAGTAAGACACGAGAAGAACACCTCCGGCATGTGCGTAAAGTGCTTGAGAAGCTACAGCAGAATAAGTTATTGATCAATCTGAAGAAGTGTACGTTTTTGCAGAGAGAACTGATTTATATGGGGTTTGTGATAGCAGAGAATGAATTAAAAATGGATCCGGAGAAATTGACAGCAATCGTGAATTGACAGTCACCGAAGAATTTGTTTGAGGTACAAAGTTTTCACGGATTAGCAAGTTTTTACAGAAAGTTTATTAGAGATTTTAGCAGAATCTGTGCTCCAATGTTGGAGACCATAAAAAAGGCCAGCCAACCTTTTCGATGGACAGAAGCGGCAGAAAAGAGCTTTTAGCTTTTGAAGAGGAAAATAACGGAAAGACCGATTCTTAGGCTACCAGACTTTCAAAAATTATTTCAGGTACGTTGTGACGCAAGTGGAACAGCAATTGGGGTTGTGCTCAGTCAGGAGGACAGACCCGTGGCGTTTTTTCAGTGAAAAACTGAATGAGAGTAGGCAGAAGTACTCCTCATACGATAAAGAATTCTACGCAGTAGTATAGGCACTAAGACACTAGAGGCATTACTTGCTGGGAAACGAGTTCGTGTTGTTCTCAGATAATTCTGCATTACAGTATGTAATGCAGCAGCATAAACTTAATCATAAACACGCCAAATGGGTGGAGTACTTACAAAGCTTTAATTTTGTACTGAAGCATATCAGTGGGAAAGCGAATAAGGTAGCCAACGCATTGAGCAGAAAAGATTTATTATTGCAGGAAAGCACTGTGTAGGTTTTGGGATTTGAACATTTACGGGATCTTTATAAGACAGACCCAGATTTCAGAGAAGCTTACGAGGCGTGCTAGAATCCTTTAATAAGAGGAAACAGTCCTTGGTTAGACTATAATATACAGGAGAAATTACTTTTCAAGGGAGGACAACTGTGTATCCCCAGCTGTTCCATGAGGGAGAATATCATTCGTGAAAAACAGAGTGGGGGATTGGCTGGACACTTTGGTATTGACAAGACTCTGGAGCAACTTAGTCACTTTTACTTTTGGTTGAGAATGAGACGGGACGTACAACGTTTTGTGACTAAGTGTAAGGTGTGTCAACTAGCGAAAGGACATAGCCAGAACACAGGACTGTACACGCCATTACCTATTCCAGGCAGACCTTGGGATTCTGTGAGTTTAGATTTTGTATTGGGGTTGTCGAAAACACAGAAAGGGTATGATTCGGTAATGGTAGTGGTAGATCGTTTCTCGAAATTGGCACATTTTGTACCTTGTCGGAAAACCAGTGATGCTACTTACGTGGCTCACTTGTTTTTTAACGAGATTGTCCGATTACATGGGTTACCAACAACCATCCTATCAGACAGAGATGTAAAGTTCACGGGACATTTTTGGCGTTCCTTATGGAAGAAAATGAATACCCAATTAAGCTATAGTTCTGCTTACCATATGCAGACTGATGGGAAAACATAAGTTGTGAACAGAAGTCTAGGAAATCTATTACGCAGCTTAGTCGGAGAAAATTCTAGAATGTGGGACCGAGTGCTGGCGCAAGCAGAATTTGCTTACAACGATTCGCCAAATCGTAGCACGAGTCTCAGTCCCTTCCAGATTCTTTATGGCATGCACCCTCGAGGAGTGCATGAGCTTCGGGATCTTGGTTTACAGGAACGACGGAGTGCGGATGGCGAATATTTTGCAAATGCTATGCGAGGTTTACATGAACAGGTCAAGGCAAAGTTATAGGACAGCAGCTTGAAGTATAAGAAACACGCAGATCTGAAGAGGAGAGAAGTTCATTTTGAGGTAGGGGATGATGTTCTGGTACACTTACGCAAGGAGCAGTTTCCTAAAGGTACGTATAACAAATTGAAATACAAGAAAATAGGACCTTGCAAGATCTTGCGGAAGTTTTCAGCAAATGCCTACGAAATCCAACTACCACCTGGAGTAGGCATATCACCTATCTTCAATGTGGCAAATTTGTTTCCGTATTCAGGTTAATTGTTGGAAGAAAGGAAGGATGAACCCGGACAATCCACGCGGAACACCCAGGAAGACAGAGACAGTTGGAAGAAACATATGCCTTATGCCCAACCTCCTGAGATCGAAGGCATCCTCGAAACTCAGGTAATTAGGCGTACTCGGCGAAAAAATTATTTTCAGTACCTGGTCAAGTGGAAGAACCGTCCAATTGAGGATAACTCATGGCTTGATGCCAGGCAGATCGAACGAACAGGGACAACAGTGGAATAACTCATGAACAAGAGTCATGATCTTTTCTCACCCCGGGAGCCTGATGCAGGAGCATCCAGCTCATAGTGACGAGGCAGAAAGACTCCAACCAGGTTCACAAGCGGGACACCGAATTGTCAGATTCTACTGGAAATAATTTTTCTTTTTATTTTATTTTACAAGTCAGAGAAAGTTAAATGATTTACTTTCCAGTTAAGTTTATTGTTATTTTCATTGTCAATTGAAGGGTAGTTTCTGTTATTAGGAAAAATAACTATTAATTGCTTTTACAAGTCTTAACATATTTGAACAGTTACAGTTACAAATAGGAACAGAAACATGTAACTGATTTTGTAACAGAAAGAGACAAACTGCAAGCCTTAACTGCATATAGAGGCTATAAAAGCAAAGGATCCATGTAAAGAAAGGGTATTTTTTTCAAATAGAAAACAAGTTGAGTAATTGAAGAATAAAACCACCAAAGCATTCAAAAGTACCTGAAGAATACTGTCCATCTATTAATTCCTAATTCCTAAATTATGAAATTGATCTCTCACACATAATGACTGAGATTTTATATTTCTGTAAATTAAATGTAACATTATGATTGCTGCACGAGTATGAATTGTAACCGAAACTGTTGCCAACAAGCACACAGGAGTATAGTTGAAGAATCATCATTACGAAATCGAGACCAGCACGCAAGCAACTAATCCAGTACAATAACCAAACACCAGCGACGAAGTACAATGATAAACGAAGGCTATAGGTACCTAACAAATCATTTCCTTTTCCTTTCATTGAAAAGAACAGTTACATTTACATTACTCAGAAGCACTACGATATAATCGAAAACCAAAGAGTGAAGTTCCCTTAAGGGTTACAAAAATTGTTATAACCAAAATCAGAGTAAAGTTCGCTCAGCTGTTGCAGACAGATAACAGAAAGACGAAACCCTCGTTAGGGTTTAGTTACAGACAACAGAAAGACAAAACCCTCGTTAGGGTTTGATTGCAGACACAAAACCAGAGTCGTTGAAGCCACATTATAACAGTGGACGCATCCCAGACAAACGATGGCAGACTTGCAAACCAACAGGCTCAAACAGTAAAGTAACAATCGACTCATACACATAATAAAGGCCTCGAGACAGGCTAACTAAATAGGTTCCAAGCCTACCAACTTTCACGCCAACAAGTATCTTTGGAGACGGGAACGTGCGCCCTCCAGGCCACTGTAGCAGACCTGCAACCAAACAATAGAAACGAGTCAGGGTTCAACATATCCGGAGGAGCGAAACCCTCGAACAGAGAAAGGAAACCAGCATAATAGGAACAGAGACAAGCGGGAAAGGAAACCTCACCTGGAGACCGCGTGAGGAGTGACCATAAAATCGAACCAGAGGACACCATGGCAAGCTGAAGACCAGAGGAGCGGTTAGGTTTAGACCCAGAACGAAAAGGGAGTAAAAATTGAAGCAGAGAACAAATTAATACCTGTAGCAGAGGTTGGACAGACGTCGCCATTGTTCCTGCCCGAACAGCAGAGCATCCCCAGCATTCATAATCCAAGAATCGTTGTCAAAAAATATACGAGAGCCAAAGACCAGAAGTGTAACAGTATACACAGAAATGGAGTAGAACCAGTCGAGCACCAGTGTTAAACAACTAACAGTCACAACAAAATATAACCGGAACCAGAGCCTGAATACGTCCATTTAAAACAGAGAAACCAAGCAAGCAAGCGACTTACCGAAGTTTACCGAGAAAAGCCAGAGCCGAACACAGTCAAGGCATGTAGGAGAACAAGCAGGCAAACGCACAAAGGAAGCCTCCATCCGCAACCAGAGCCAGCATACAGTCAAACCCCAACTATGAAATTGTGACTCAGAACCAGCAACACCCGAATACAACGCCATCGAAACAAATTCATCGCGCAGAGCTCTAAACCCTCAGAACGAGAGCAAAAATGACAAGAATGATCGAGAAACCGAGTTAGGGTTAGGGTAATACCGACTACCAAGGCGAAAGGACTGTGTAATTACTCCAGCAATTAATGTTCATTTACCAACCATTGAGCGCAGGAAAGAAAAACACCAAACACAACCACGTAAGCGCCCAAGTGGCACACCCAAAGTGTAAAGCGTAACGACAGAGAGGGTTGGGTCCCATCACTTTTATATGACAATTTATATGGAATGGGAAAAGGGCAATGTGACTAGGGTTTTTATGTGTAAGGTCTATTTTTAATTTGTAGAAGTATGAGAGTTGGAGTCATAACCTAATTTGATCCGATGGGTTATTGACATAAAATAAAAGGTTATTAGAATAAAATAAATAATAATTAAATCAAATTGGTACAAATTTAGTTTAGGAAAAATAAAGTGACCAAACATTTTTGTTTACCACCCGTGATTTTCAGAGGAGGAAAATATCATTAAAAGGATAAGGAAACTCAAGGAAATGCATGCAAATGATTATTAGTGAATTGATTAAGGAGTTTATGTGGCTTCTTGATGGAGGTGGAAACCCTTGTTGGTTCCCAATTTCAGTGTTGAGATATATGCCTTAGCTAGTGGCATTGGTTTTGGTGGTTGCAAATCCACCCTAGCCAATTATTGTGTTTTGTGATTTGATTCTATAGAATTCATTCTGGAAACATAAGGAGGGGACCAAAATTTTAGTGTGCCGAGAAGATAAACTTATCTAGAAGGAGGTCGAGTTCTACATTCATTGAAAATTTATTGTGCATTCCATATGGCTAATTTGCTACCCATAAGACGAGGCCAAAATTATTGAGTTTCTAGGGGCTAAATCTGACTATAGTTGCAAGGGTTAAACTTCTATTTCACATGTCGATTGTGAAGGGTCGAATCATCAAATTAAATGGATCGAATAACTTTCTGGAGTGGTTGAAATATTTTTGCATTCAAGGGGGGTGCATAGAGGATGAATTATTGTGGTTTGGGATCGAGGTTTCCAAAGAGGAAGGGAATAATATAACCTCTTGTTGAAGACGAGGAACTTGTTTGAATTACCAAGAAAAAATTGATAGAGGATATCGAACCCTGGGCCAAGTTAGAAATGTTTTAATGAGGTTGATTCATTGGTTTGCATAAGTGGGACCTATAGGTGCATTTCTGATTGTGCGAATCGAACCACTCTTTTGAGGGAGCGAGTTTTCATGTAGCTCAAGCTGATAGTGCATAGGACACATGGTAATCGATATGAGTCATCTATTCGAGGCTGAGCCACATTGACATAGAGATAACAAATACATTATAGGTCTATGTTTATTATACTATGGGGCATAATCGTTCTAAGGAAAGGCGTTGACTATATGAAGTAAAATTACTGAGACAAATCTATGGGTCTGATCTATTGTATGTCGAATTATTGAGCACGTGACCAATTTATGCAATAGTTGTGGTGCTTACGGGAAGGTTTATTTTGTGGCCATATTGTCATCTCAGAAAGCTATGATTGAATCTTCTAATTTCCTGATCGAATTTGTAGAGTTATGTCATATTGTTGAGGAATTGTTTGGCATCGATAAGCGGGATGAATTGCTAATGGAAATAAGTCTTAATTGTCCAATGAAGGTTCACAATATCTAGTAATTTGAGGTCCAAAAATCTGAGGTTTCATTCACTAGGTGTTATCCTAAAAAATTATGTAATTTCCTCCTAAAAATTATAGAATTTCCTCCTAAAAATTATGGAATTTGCGCATACGATGTAGATACATGAATGAAGATATGTACAAATTCCATATACAAAAATTGCGCATATACGAAAGATATGCGCATATCGGAAGATATAAGCATATCTTCCGTATATCCCTAACTTTCCTATATGTGCATATCTTCCGTATATGCACGTCGTTTATGTATCTGGATCGTATATGCGTAAATTCCATATACAGAAATTGTGCATATACAGAAATTGTACATATACGGAAGATATGCGCATATCTTCCGTATATGTACAATTTCCGTATATGCACAATTTCTGTATATAGAATTTGCGCATATATGATGCAGATACATGAACGACGTGCATATATAGAAGATATGCACATATAGGAAAGTTAGAGATATATGGAAGATATGCGCATATCTTCCGTATATGCGCAATTTCCGTATATGCGCATATCTTCTGTATATGCACAATTTCCGTATATGCACAGTTTCTGTATATGGAATTTGCGCATATACGATGCAGATACATTAACAAAGATATGTACAAATTCTATATGTAGAAATTACGCATATACAGAAATTGTGCATATACGGAAGATATGCGCATATCTTCCGTATATCCCTAACTTTCCTATGTGTGCATATCTTCCGTATATGGACGTCATTTATGTATCTGCATCATATATACGCAAATTCCATATACAGAAATTGTGCATATACGGAAGATATGCGCATATCTTCCGTATATGCACAATTTCCGTATATGCGCAATTTCTGTATGTGGAATTTGCATATATGATCCATATACATAAACGACGTGCATATATGGAAGATATGCACATATAGGAAAGTTAGGGATATACAGAAGATATGCGCATATCGCATATCTTCCGTATATGAGCATATCTTCCGTATATGAGCAATTTCTGTATATGGAATTTGTACATATCTTCGTTCATGTATCTACATTATATATGCGCAAATTCCTTATACAGAAATTTCGCATATACGGAAATTGCGCATATACGGAAGATATACGCATATACGGAAGATATGCACATATACGAAAATTGCGCATATATGGAAGATATATGCATATCTTCCGTATATCCCTAACTTTCCTTTATGTGCATATCTTCCGTATATACACGCCGTTTATGTATCTGCATCGTATATGTGCAAATTTTATATACAGAAATTTTGCATATACGGAGATTGTGCATATACGGAAGATATGCACAAACGGAAGATATGCGCATATCTTCCGTATATGCACAATTTCTGTATATGCGCATATCTTCCGTATATGAAATTTGCGCATATACGATGCAGATACATAAATGACGTGCATATACGGAAGATATGTACATATAGGAAAGTTAGGGATATACGGAAGATATGCGCATATCTTCCGTATATGCACATATCTTCCTTATATGCGTATATCTTCCATATATGTGCAATTTTTGTATATGGAATTTCCGCATATAAGATGCAGATACATAAACGACGTGCATATACGGAAGATATGCACATATAGGAAAGTTAGGATATATGGAAGATATGCATATATTTTCCGTATATGCACAATTTCCGTATATGCGAAATTTCCATATATGGAATTTGCACATATACGATGTAAATACATGAACGAAGATATGTACAAATTCCATATACAGAAATCGCGAAAATACGGAAGATATACGCATATACGGAAAAATATGCGCATATACAGAATTGCACATATACGGAAGATATACGCATATCTTCCGTATATCCCTAACTTTCCTATATGTGCATATCTTCCATATATGCACGTCGTTTATGTATCTGCATTGTATATGTGCAAATTCTATATACAGAAATTGCGCATATACGGAAGATATACGCATATATGGAAGATATGCGCATATCTTCCGTATATGCGCATACCTTCCGTATATGTGCATATCTTATCTTCCGTATATGCGTATAACTTCCGTATATGCACATATGCGCATATCTTCCATATATGCGTATACCTCCCGTATATGCGCATATCTTCCGTATATGCGGATACCTTCCGTATATGTGCATATCTTATCTTCCATATATGCGTATACCTTCCGTATATGCACATATGCGCATATCATCCGTATATCCGTATATCTCCCGTATATGCGCATATCTTTCGTTTCCGTATATGCGCATATCTTCTGTATACACGGAAGGTATATGCATATATGGAAGATATGCGCATATCTACCTTATATGTGTATATTTTTCGTATATGCGCAATTTTTGTATATGAGATTTGCGCTTATACGATGCAGATACATAAACGACGTGCATATACGGAAGATATGTGCATATATGGAAATTGTGCATATCTTTCGTATATCCCTAACTTTCCTATATTTGCATATCTTCCGTATATGCATGTCGTTTATGTATCTGCATCGTATATGTGCAAATTCCATATACAGAAATTGCGCATATACGGAAATTGTGCATATATGGAAGATATGCGCATATCTTCCGTATATGCACAATATACGGAAATTGTGCATATATGGAAGATATGCGCATATCTTCCGTATATGCACAATTTCCGTATATCCGCAATTTCTGTAGATGGAATTTGCGCATATACGATGCAGATACATAAACGGCGTTCATATACAGAAGATATTCACATATAGGAAAGTTAGGGATATACGGAAGATATGCACATATTTTCCGTATATGCGCAATTTTCGTATATGCGCATATCTTCCGTATATGCACAATTTTTGTATATGGAATTTGTGCATATACGATGCAGATACATAAATTACATGCATATATAGAAGATATGCACATATAGGAAAGTTATGGATATACGGAAGATATGCGTATATCTTTCGCATATGCGCAATTTCCGTATATGTGCATATCTTCCGTATATGTGAAATTTCTGTATATGGATTTTGCTTATATACGATGTAGATACATGAACGAAAATATGTACAAATTCCATATACAGAAATCACGCATATACGGAAATTGTGTATATACAGAAGATATGCGCATATCTTCCGTATATCCTTAACTTTCCTATATGTGCATATCTTCCATATATGCATGTCGTTTATGTATCTGCATCATATATGCGCAAATTCCATATACAAAAATTGCGCATATATGAAAGATATACGCATATACGGAAGATATGCGCATATCTTCCGTATATGTGCATATCTTCCGTATATGCGTAATTTCTGTATATAGAATTTGCGCATATACGATGCAAATACATAAACGATGTGCATATACGGAAGATATGCACCTATAGGAAAGTTAGTGATATACACATATAGGAAAGTTAGGGATTTTCGTATATGCGCAATTTCCGTATATGCGCAATTTCCGTATATGGAATTTGTGCATATATGATGCAGATACATGAATGAAGATATGTACAAATTCCATATACAGAAATCGCGCATATACGAAAATTGTGCATATACAGAAGATATACGCATATCTTTCATATATCCTTAACTTTCCTATATGTGCAATCTTCTGTATATGCACGTCGTTTATGTATCTGCATCGTATATGCGCAAATTCCATATAAAAAAATTGCGCATATACGGAAATTGTGCATATACGAAAGATATGTGCATATATTCCGTATATGCATAATTTCCGTATATGCGCAATTTCTGTATATGGAATTTGCGCATATACGATGCAGTTACATAAATGACGTGCATATACGGAAGATATGCACATATAGGAAAGTTAGGGATATACGAAAGATATGCGTATATCTTCCGTATATGCGCAATTTCCATATATGCGCATATCTTCTGTATATGTACAATTTCCGTATATGCGAAATTTCTGTATATGAAATTTGCGCATATATGATGTAGATACATAAACGATGTGCATATATGGAAGATATGCACATAAAGGAAAGTTAGGGATATACGGAAGATATGCGTATATCTTCCGTACATGTGCAATTTCCGTATATGCCCATATCTTCGGTATATGCACAATTTTTATATATGCGAAATTTCTGTATATGGAATTTGCACATATACGATGTAGATACATGAATGAAGATATGTACAAATTCAGTATACAGAAATTGCGCATATACAGAAATTGTGCATATACAGAAGATATGCGCATATACGAAAGATATGCGCATATCTTCCGTATATCCTTAATTTTTCTGTATGTGCATATCTTCCGTATATGCACATCGTTTATGTATATGGATCGTATATGCGCAAATTCCATATACAGAAATTTTTGTATATGGAATTTGCGCATATACGATGCAGATACATAAACGACGTGCATATACAGAAGATATGCACAGGAAAGTTAGGGATATACGGAAGATATGCGCATATCTTCTGTATATGCGCACATCTTCCGTATATGCACAATTTCCGTATATGCGTAATTTCTGCATATGGAATTTGTACATATATTCGTTCATGTATCTGCATCGTATATGCGCAAATTCTATATACAGAAATTGTGCATATACGGAAATTGTTCATATACGGAAGATTTGCGCATATACAGAAGATATGCACATATCTTCCGTATATCCCTAACTTTTCTATATGTGCATATTTTCTGTATATGCACGTCGTTCATGTATCTACATCATATATGCACAAATTCTATATACAGAAATTGCGCATATACGGAAATTGTGCATATTACGAAGATTGAATATCTTCCGTATATGCACAATTTCCGTATATGCGCAATTTTTGTATATGGAATTTGCGCATATACGATCCAGATACATAAATGACGTGCATATACGGAAGATATGCAAAGATAGGAAAGTTAGGGATATACGGAAGATATGCGCATATCTTCCGTATATGCGCAATTTTTGTATATGGAATTTGTACATATCTTCGTTCATGTATCTACATCGTATATGCACAAATTTCATAATTTTTAGGAGAAAATTCCATAATTTTTAGGAGGAAATTACATAATTTTTTAGGATAACACCTAGTGAATGAAACCTCAGATTTTTGGACCTCAAATTACTAGATATTGTGAACCTTAGTTGGACAATTAAGACTTATTTCCATTAGCAATTCATCCCCCTTACCGATGCCAAAAAATTCCTCAACAATATGACATAACTCTACAAATTCGATCAGAAAATTAGAGGATTCGATCATAACTTTCTGAGATGACAATATGGCCACAAAATCAACCTTCCCGTAAGCACCACAACTATTGCATAAATTGGTCACGTGCTCAATAATTCGACATACAATAGATCAGACCCATAGATTTGTCTAAGTAATTTTACTTCATATAGTCGACCCCTTTCCTTAGAACGATTATGCCCCATAGTATAATAAACATAGACCTATAGTGTATTTGTTATCTCTATGTCAATGTGGCTTAGCCTCAAATAGATGACTCATATCGATTACCATGTGTCCTATGCACTATCAGCTTGAGCTACATGAAAACTCACTCCCTCAAAAGAGTGGTTCGATTCGCACAATCAGAAATGCACCTATAGGTCCCACTTATGCAAACTAATGAATCAACCTCATTAAACCATTTCTAACTTGGCCCAGGGTTCGATATCCTCTATCAAATTTTTCTTGGTAATTCAGACAAGTTCTTCGTCTTCAAAAAGAGGTTATATTATTCCCTTCCTCTTTGGAAACCTCGATCCCAAACCACAATAATTCATCCTCTACTCACCCCCCTTGAATGCAAAAATATTTCAACCACTCCACAAAGTTATTTGATCCGTTTAATTTGATGATTCGACCCTTCACAATCGACATGTGAAATAGAACTTTAACCCTTGCAACTATAGTCAGATTTAGCCCCTAGAAACTCAATAATTTTGGCCTCGTCTTATGGGTAGGAAATTAGCCATATGGAATGCACAATAAATTTTCAATGAATGTAGAACTCGACCTCCTTCCAAATAAGTTTATCTTCTCGGCACACTAAAATTTTGGTCCCCTCCTTATGCTGCCAGAATTAATTCTATAGAATCAACTCACAAAACACAATAATTGGCTAGGGTGGATTTGCAACCACCAAAACCAATGCCACTAGCTAAGGCATATATCTCAACACTGAAATTGGGAACCAAGAAGGGTTTCCACCTCAATCAAGAAGCCACATACACTCGTTAATCAATTCACTAATAATTATTTGCATGCATTTCCTTGAGTTTCCTTATCCTTTTAATGATATTTTCCTCCTCTGAAAATCATGGGTGGTAAACAAATATGTTTGGTCACTTTATTTTTCCTAAACTAAATTTGTACCAATTTGATTTAATTATTATTTATTTTATTCTAATAACCTTTTATTTTATGTCAATAACCCATGGGATCAAATTAGGTTATGACTCCAACTCTCATACTTCTACAAATTAAAAATAGACCTTACACATAAAAACCCTAGTCACATTTCCCTTTTCCCATTCCATATAAATTGTCATATAAAATACATTAAACCAGAACCCTTGTCACATTGCTATTTTCACATCGCGCATAGTCTTAAATTCATATAGGACCAACCTATTGCTACTAAAAAATGTTCTTGTATCCATCAACCTTTACTAATGAAGCCACACTCACTCCAAACTTCTCGTTGAAATTTATTAGAACCTTACCATATCATAATTGTGTCTAAAATCTACTAGAATGTGCTCATCCCAAGCAGAGTCACATTCCCTATAGAGAGGCCAAACATCAAATTTCCTCTATAAAATTTTGATAATTCCTTTGGTTGGTTTCGAACATCTGAGAGAAAATATTAAGCATGTCATTACTACTCAATTTTTCCACCTTAAAACTCCCAAAATCTTGATACTTGTTCAACTTTAGCTCTATCCAATTCATCTCTACTTTGAATGGGTTCAAGGAAAATATATATATATATATATATATGTACCCTGGTTCCTGAGAGAATATCGACTTCATTCTTGGCATCATTCAGAGCTTGCACCATTGTAATTAAAGCCTACTTGGCATCACCTCCTTCATAAACTCTAAAATACTTAAAATTCATCGAGAAGTTTATAACAACATATCTACAAATTTATCAAATGCTAATATTTGTTGTGAGGTTTTTAATTTGAATAGCATCATTAACAAGTCATTGCTTTGACATAGGTAAAACATATTAGGATTACAATATAAGGTATATGCTTAACTGTTGTGGAGGATGTCAGGTGTGCTAAATTGATTTAATATGCAAAGTCTATAATTTTCTGATTTTCTTGGCAACAAAGAGTAGGTCGATGTAAACACTACTAGCTTGTCAACCGAGAAAAACTCTTATGGATAACATATTATTTTATTTATGGGGATGTTATGATTTTTATTGCAACTCTCAAACTTTAGGCGCATCATGATCATTTTACCTTTTACAATTGCAATAAATATAAAACCTTTATCTGAAAAATACATCGACTACACCTACTGCACATTAAAAATAAACTCCTAGTTTTGAAAGAAAAGAGATTTCAAGTCTTACTATGCTTATATATGAGAGTGTCATAGGAGAGGTTAAGAAGAAAAAAAATATTACCCCATGATCAAGTTCGGTCAGTGGTTTTTACTCTTCTATATAATCAAATTAAAGAAGTTGGAAATGAAAAAAACACCATTGACCTCAACAAATCCAGAAATAATTAATAAATTCTTAATAATAAAATGAGACAGATTTCAAATTTAATAAACCACATCAAAACAAAAAATTCCAGAAGTAATTAATAAATTCTTGATAATAAAATGAGAGAGATTTGAAATTTAAAAAACCACATCAAAAACAAAAATTACCTTTACTCGTCCATCCATGAAGAAGTAATATGGAGATTGGCATTTGATTCATCTATAAAATTGTAATGATGATATCTCGAATCAGTGATGTCTCTAATCATAAATCAAAACTTATAAACTCAACTAAACATTACCCAAATCCATGCTATAATCATACAACTGAACGAAAAAATAATTTTATATACATATCCAATCTCCAACCTCTAAATGAAGTTGCAAAAAGTGAATTTAGGAACAGACGATAAGACTAGGATGGCCTCTATAGGTGAGGGATGAACAAATTGTGAAATAAATTGAGTTTCTATTGAAATAATATTCATATCTATTCCCAGAGAGTTTCACTAAAATGAAGGGAATACAAGGAGAGTTGGGAGAGATGAATATAGAGCTTCATCTAGACATCTAGATGTCAAGCAAGTTAAGAATCCACCATATCAAATCAGTCTCCAATTCAAGGAAAAGGTAGATAAAGAAATTGATTTAATGCTAGTTGTTGGTTCGATCTCTCCAGTAGATAAATATGACTGGATCAACTATGGGGGTATATATATATATATATATATATATATATATATATATATATATATATATACATACTACTTTTGTTGGATCAACATAAACAACAGGTGCTTTTCAAACCCTATCTACTAGATCTGCTAGCCATGCTATCAATGGTGGTCGTATGTCATGATACTAATAAACGGAGTCCAACGATTGAATGTAGTTCTTCTCCAAGTTCTTACCCAAGATAAGCTCCCATGGCTATGTCCTCATGAAAAAGGGGGAATAGAAAGAAAACAATTTTATCTTCCAAGAAAATAGGACTACATTCATTGAATGAATCCTTGTCAATGAACCCACTAACATAGTGGATGTTTGAATTATGGAAGGAGATATGAAAAAGGGAACAATGCTCGTTTCAAGAGAGAATGCTCAGAGAATAAAAACCAGGTAATTGGGCTCTTACTGCATTAACAAGTTTGCAATCATTGTACAACTAATCATCATTGCATACCATAATGTAAAATTATAATTAGGAATGTCCATGGTCATCTTAAATAGTTCCCCATAATTCTTGAAGAATACTGATGCTTCAATTTATAAACCTTCACTAATGCATATAGTAGAAATCAAATAGAGAGTGTGAAAAGCAGAAAATATGGACAAAGCATAGCCATCATACAAAAGGATGCTTAGGGAATACAAACAAAATAATCAATTTCATTATGCAAAACAAGTTTGCAGTCAGCACATCACTCTTCAATGGATCTCGTAAAACTCTCAAACAATACTCAATATACAAAGAGGATGCTCAGGGAATACAAACCAGATAGTACATTTCATTCTACAAAACAAGTTTGCAGTTAGTGCATAACTCTTCAATGGATCTCATAAAACCCTCATCCAACACTCAACATACAAAGAGGACGTTGAGGGAATACAAACCAGCATTTCAATCTACAAAACAAGTTTGCAGTCAGCGCATAGTTCCTCACCAATGCATCCTAAAAAACTATCAAATTTTATTCAATAAAAAAACATAAAAAAGAGAAACCATAATCTTTAACAAGGGAATTCCCAGAAAATATAATCCACATAATATGATTCTTCCCGTAAAACAAGTTTGAAATCACTAGGACTTCAAACAAGTCAAAGGAATTTGAATTTTTTGGAAATAATATGCAGATGATCCCTTAATTGGGAAGAGATGTTGATTCTAAAACCATGACCTTGCTTTAAAAAAATGAAAAAAAAATAAATAAATAAATAAATCTCTAGAGAAAATATGATCATCTGCTTTCACGTTTCGAATCCTATTGAAATTAACACCAACACAAAATATTGCTCCCTAGAATTTAACATTATCAAAGTAGTGCTTTGGAATTCAGAAGGAACCCAAAATAAGTTCCAATGGCTGCCCATATGAAAAAAGGGAATAGAAAGATAACAATTTTATATTTAGAAGGAACCTAGTAGAAGATGATTTGGGGTACACTATCTAACAACAATAAGTCACCAAACACTTGTATTTTTTAAATGCCATTGTGGGTTGCTAGTTTGAAGAGTATTGTTAGGGAAACAAGTTCAGTGTAGTTATTTGATCCTCATCTACATCTATTTTAAACCTGATACAATGAGAGTTATTGAGAATTTGAGATAGATAACACCTCTGGCTCCCCCTTTTTGGGGTACCTTGACTAGATCCATCAAAGTAATCCCCATGTTCCAGATTTGTCCATAGGAGCACGAATCAACTTTTTCTGTGTAGGGGTTGATGAAAAGTTTGAGAAGATTGACTGACCTTGGAAGGAACATTGAAAAAAGAGTTATATAATTGTCTTCAAATATTTCAACATTTATATCTTTCTAGATTCCCCATGATACTATTAGAGGAAGACCTTTGAGGTCTTTGAGATCTAAGTTTTCTACCAATTTTTAAAGCACTCTTTAGCATAACCTCCTTGTCCATAGTCCTTCTGATTAAAATAAACTCCCACCAATTTCTCACTCAACAATCGAAGCATCTTAAAGAAAATATCGATACCTTAACCACTCCAAGAGAAATTCCAAGTGGAAAGAGCAACAGATAACCACAGCCCAACTCGAATCAAAGGGGAAGGAATATAGGATTTAACATGCTTTGAAGAAAAATATTAATTGTGAATTATTCTTAACCTTTCAAATCCATATATTGTTTTCTTTGAAAAGAAGTGGAAGTAATATAATATTGTGAGTTTTTTGTTGTCATTGACACCTTGTTCACATGCTTGGAAGATCCACAAACGCAGTTGCTTCATACCAAGACGGTCCTCCAATGACCAGGGAGATTGTCCCCATGAATTATCTTTTATTCCCAATAACAACGAAAGCGTTATGAAGGTACGTAAGTGAGCTTTATCATAAATAACATTCATAGATCATGCCCTTGACTTCTCGTTGACATACATTTCCTGCGCTCCATGAAAAGACTGAAAATTTGAGGTCTGGTTCTTATAAATTATTATTGTTATTCCGATGGACAGTAGTAGACCCAACACTTTTGTTGTTGCTGTGGTTGCACCCAAAACAACATCCCGGAGATCCAAGAGTATGTTTTGCCTCCCAATCCCTTGTATTTTTGGTTTCATTATTTCACATAACAATTAGGTTCTTGTTGTATTAGATGATTTAGTTAAACATAACTGGGTAGGATAAATCGATCCTCGATGAGACGATCAATGTGGAAAATGTGTAGCTAGAATTGAAACCAAGATCTGTTGTAATCATTTGCAACAATCCCCACAAGATGAGATTGCAACAATCCCCACAAGCTGAAACATTAGTATTTATGGAAACCATGTCTCAATTTCATTTAACTCTTGATATGATGTGATGGGATAGATGAAGCAAAGTTGAGAAAACATGTAACGTAATGAGAATTTATTTTTAGAGACCAATTTTGCAGTCAGCACGTCACTCTTCAATGGATCTCGTAAAACTCTCAAACAATACTCAATATACAAAGAGGATGCTTAGGGAATACAAACCAGATAGTACATTTCATTATACAAAACAAGTTTGCAGTTAGTGCATAACTCTTCAATGGATCTCATAAAACCCTCATCCAACACTCAACATACAAAGAGGACGTTGAGGGAATACAAACCAGCATTTCAATCTGCAAAACAAGTTTGCAGTCAGCGCATAGTTCCTCACTAATGCATCCTAAAAAACTATCAAATTTTATTCAATAAAAAACATAAAAAAGAGAAACCATAATCTTTAACAAGGGAATTCCCAGAAAATATAATCCAGATAATATGATTCTTCCCGCAAAACAAGTTTGAAATCACCAGGACTTCAAACAAGTCAAAGGAATTTGAATTTTTTGGAAATAATATGCAGATGATCCCTTAATTGGGAAGAGATGTTGATTCTAAAACCACGACCTTGCTTTTAAAAAATGAAAAAAAAAAATAAATAAATAAATAAATCTCTAGAGAAAATATGATCATCTGCTTTCATGTTTCCAATCCTATTGAAATTAACACCAACACAAAATATTGCTCCCTAGAATTTAAGATTACCAAAGTAGTGCTTTGGAATTCAGAAGGAACCCAAAATAAGTTCCAATGGCTGCCCATATGAAAAAAGGGAATAGAAAGAAAACAATTTTATATTTAGAAGGAACCTAGTAGAAGATGATTTGGGGTACACTATCTAACAACAATAAGTCACCAAACACTTGTATTTTTTAAATGCCATTGTGGGTTGCTAGTTTGAAGAGTATTGTTAGGGAAACAAGTTCAGTGTAGTTATTTGATCCTCATCTACATCTATTTTAAACCTGATACAATGAGAGTTATTGATAATTTGAGATAGATAACACCTCTGGCTCCCCCTTTTTGGGGTACCTTGACTAGATCCATCAAAGTAATCCCCATGTTCCAGATTTGTCCATAGGAGCACGAATCAACTTTTTATGTGTAGGGGTTGATGAAAAGTTTGAGAAGACTGACTGACCTTGGAAGGAACATTGAAAAAAGAGTTATATAATTGTCTTCAAAGATTTCAACATTTCTATGTTTCCAGATTCCCCATGATACTATTAGAGGAAGGCCTTTGAGGTCTTTGAGATCTAAGTTTTGCTACCAATTTTTAAAGTACTCTTTAGCATAACCTCCTTGTCCATAGTCCTTCTGATTAAAATAAACTCCCACTAATTTCTCACTCAACAATCGAAGCATATTTAAAAAAATATCGATACCTTAACCACTCCAAGAGAAATTCCAAGTGGAAAGAGCAATAGATAACCACAGCCCAACTCAAATCAAAGGGGAAGGAATACAGGATTTAACATGTTTTGAAGCAAAATATTAATTGTGAATTATTCTTAACCTTTCAAATCCATATATTGTTTTGTTTGAAAAGAAGTGGAAGTAATATAATATTGTGAATTTTTTGTTTCCATTGACACCTTGTTCACATGCTTGGAAGATCCACAAAAGCAGTTGCTTCATACCAAGACGGTCCTCCAATGACCAGGGAGATTGTCCCCATGAATTATCTTTTATTCCCAATAACAACGAAAGTGTTATGAAGGTAAGTAAGTGAGCTTTATCATAAATAACATTCATAGATCATGCCCTTGACTTGTCGTTGACATACATTTCCTGCGCTCCATGAAAAGACTGAAAATTTGAGGTCCGGTTCTTATAAATTATTATTGTTGTTCCGATGGACAGTAGTAGACCTAACACTTTTGTTGTTGTTGTGGCTGCACCCAAAACAACATCCCAGAGACCCAAGAGTATTTTTTTTCTTCCCAATCCCTTGTATTTTTGGTTTCATTCTTTCACATAATAATTAGGTTCTTATTGTATTAGATGATTTAGTTAAACATAACCAGGTAGGATAAATTGATCCTCGATGAGATGATCAATGTGGAAAATGTGTAGCTAGAATTGAAACCAATATCTGTTGTAATCGTTTGCAACAATCTCCACAAGATGAGATTGGAACAATCCCCACAAGCTGAAACATCAGTATTTATGGAAACCATGTCTCAATTTCATTTAACTCTTGATATGATGTGATGGGATAGATGAAGAAAAGTTGAGAAAACATGTAACGTAATGAGAATTCATTTTCGGAGACCAATATCACCAATGATCCAATACCAACGAACTTTTTGTCTCATGCATTTAGGAAAAACTTTTAATTAGGATTTTGGGAAAGTTTGGTTCCCGTCGATAGTAAAGCCGAGGTATTCCATACCCAAAGAGAAAATAATATCAGAAGTAGGAGATAGCTTAAATTCTCTTTTGGAGAAAAAGTTGTGGAGTTGACTTGGGCACCAATAATTCTTTCAAGGATTCCATTTCTAGTAAAACCACTGCACCTATACTCCAGGACTAAATTATCACACTCAATATAGAAAGATCAGTTGAGTTCATATGAACCAAAACTGTGACTAAATACTATTTTTTTATCTTTGTTCTAGAAGTTACTAAGAAACCAAAGAGTAAAACAGTAAAAAAAAAATTGTATAGAAACAATAGATCCTATAAGCTTTTGTAGAAGGATTGATCATGTTGGGGGAGAAGGGTTAACTAGGACCTTAGTTTGTTGACCTTTCATTCAAACTTATATTAAATTTCTTTTCCTCTTTTACTTTTTCTTATAATCCCCTGCTACACTGACATATCATAAAATCTATTGTCAAATTAAGTAATCCAATAAAGAAGGGATGGTTGATTCTCATGTGTCACCCTCATGCTTTTGATCTTTACATGAACTTGCAATGAATCCAACTCATATATTTAATGAGAATTTATAATTCAACCCGTTAAAGTGAGAAACAAAAAGGAATTATAAGAATATTCTTGAGATGGATTAACAAGGAGAACGATTTAAACTATATATTATTACTGAAAGCAATATTAGATAAATATGTTAACAATGTTTTGATATAAAATATACAATCCATTAATGCTTGTTGCTGCTACTGTATACACTTCTCAATACACTTTAAGGAAGGATCCTTGTTGGAGTACAACTCTTACCCTTCACACAGGCTACTCTAAAGCATACCTCAAGTAAGTCTTCTAGTTTTTAAGGAAACATGCTTGTAATGAGTTTATCCTATATATATCCTACTACTAGGCATCTTATAGTTCTTCATCAAGTATAGGCACACAATGTGTAGATTATAATACCAAATATTGTGTATTTATCAACTATACGTTGGCACTAGTCTGTCTAAGTTCTATTTTAATGTCAAAAAGGTCAAAGAGAAAAGGGTAGTTATGTACATTGTGATTTAATGACATTATTTTAGTTGTTTCAGGGAATGTGCACACTTCATGGTTGACTATCGCAGGAATGCAGGAGGAAATAAGCTGAGATTTGTTCACACGAAGTATTCAATACCATTTTTTGGTTGTGTTTCTCTTTTAGCCCCTATGAACTTACATGGTGATGACAGTTGGAACTCTAGCCACTAATGAATAATGCACACAATGTTTACAATTGTCGCAAACATAAATTTTTGGGTTTTGTTCATGGAAATAACCCTTGACAAGGTATATGTAAATTTCTAATTGAATTTTCTCATACATTGAGAACACCCTTAATACCGAAAGATTTACTATTTTTCATTAAGTTAGAACTCTTGTCACTTGGACTCTACATCAGATGATGAATATCTCGCGAAAAAATTGAAGAAAGGTTCCTCCAAAAATGTTAAAAAACCACTACCAAATGGAAAGGGAAGCAATGGAATCTATAGCAAGCAGGACTATTCAAAAAGAACTGAAACCTTTAGAGAAGGAATTAAGAGGTGAATGGAATACTCAACAGGATTCTCAGAGTTGCATCAAGGGCATGGATGTGGTTTCTTTCACATTTTCATCTCGTATGAGGTCTACAGGTGGATCCCAAACAGGATTTCATTCGATGGAGAAGAAGCAAGGTCAACCAATGGATGATTGGAGGGAAAGGAAGACCACATGTTGGAGAGATCCTTGCACAGATAGTGAACCTGAGAAAATCATATTAGAAGTAACATTATCACCTTCGTCTTCTTTTAATCGTGTCATGTTAAGAGGTGATAGATTAAACTATATTTTGGAGCAAAAATTGTGGAGTTGACCTAGGTGCCAGAAATTGTTTCAAGGATTCCATTTCTAGTAAAACTACTACACCTATACTTTAGGAATTTATTATCACACTCAATACATAAAGACCACTTGAGATGAACCAAAAATGTGACTAAAACTAATTTTCTATCTCTTTTCTAGAAGCTACTAAGACGCCAAAGAGTAAAACAATAATAAAAAAAAAAATTGTACAGAAACAATAGGTCCTATAAGCTTTTGTAGAAGGATTGATCATGTTGGGAGGGAAAGGTTAACTGGGACCTTAGTTTGTTGAGCTTAGTTGGTTTCATTGTTTCACATAACAATTGGGTTCTCGTTGTATTAGATTATTTGTTTAAACATAACCACGTAGGATAAATCAATCCTCGATGAGACAATCACTGTGGAAAATGCATAGTTAGAATTGAAAGCAAGATCTGTTGCAACCATTTGCAACAATCACCACAAGATGAAACATCAATATTGATGGGAACCATGTCTCAATTTCATTTCACTCTTGATATGATGTGATGGGATAGATGAAGCAGAGCTGAGAAAACATGTAACATAATGAGAATCCATTTTCGGAGACCGATATCACCAATGGTCCAATACCAACGAACTTTCCCTCTCATGCATTTAGGAAAAACTTCTAATCAAGATTTTGGGAAAGTTTGGTTCCCTTCGATAGTAAATCTGAGGTGTTTCGTACCCATAGCAAGGTTCAAATCCTTGAGGGACATGTTTCCCGGTCGCATCTCAGCTGAAGGAATACTTGGTCACATTCTATTGTAATACTCCAAGAATGGGGAAGGGGATGGTCACCACAGTACTAATGAAGAGCTAGGTTAAACAAAATATAAACCACATCAAAAGCAAAAATTACCTCTCCTCATCCATCTAGAACCATGGCATGTGCCTACTAAAACTGTATTAAACTATTAAGAGAAAAGATGCTTATCTACCTTCACATTTCCAATCCTATTGAAATTAACACCAACACAACATATTGCTCCCTAGAATTTAACATTACCAGAGAAGATATAAAATAAAACTATGCCAAGATTAATCTACTACTCACCTGAACAACTTGTGAGGGATTCATCGACCCATTGAGTCTGAAGGATCCTGTACATTGGAAGCTGGAATAAGTCTTTAAATTGCTTAAGGAAACAAATTTTTGAATGAGATCTCTCTAATTCGAATTCCTCCCATGAAGAACATTAAGTCAACCTTGCAGGAATTCTGTAAACATTGTACAGAGGTTTGGAACAAAAAATTTTTGAGAAGAACATTAAGTCAACATTGTAGGAATTTTGTAAACATTATACGGAGTTTTGGAACAAATAAAATTACATTAAATGAATACCGTGCACCAAACTTTACAATTAAGATTTAAATTTTCTAAAACCCCTGCAATTGCTTTTAAATTAAAATGGTGAATTAATGACAAGCACCAGGTGCATCTCCATCTCCATCGCCATCTCTGTCTCTTTGTCCCTCACTATCCCCGATGCTTATTTCAGAACAAACCTTGACAATTCCATCTCTGTCTCCTTGTCTGTCCCCTTCCCCAATGGCCTTTTCAAAACAAACCTCGGCAACATCTTCATTTGAGACACCATTATCCATTGCATTTCACTTAGTGTTGTTGTTAACACAATTATTATTATTAGTATTGTTATGAGGGTTATCAATGCCACACTCGAAATGTTGTAAATTCCGCCTCAGGGTCCTTCAATTACATCCTTGCATCTCGCTAAAACGTTGCCTCATGTTCCTTCAATTGCATTCGCTAAAATTTCACTGACACAGCTAGACATTTCACATCGGAGCCTTGCATTGCAATATATGAAGCAAGGCAAAACTAAGAACAATCCTAATTAATTCATTCCAACTACCTGTGTGTGATCGAAGAGTTGAGAATCCTCCAATTATCTAATATTTAATCTAACCACCCACAATACCAAAGAGTGAAAAAAAATATATATATATTTATTTCAAAAAATAACCAACTGTAAAATTAGAATTTATCGTTTAACAATTTTAATAAAAACAATTAAATAAATAATTAAATTAACTACTAATTTTCAAAAAAAAAATATATTTTTAATAAAATTTTAAAAATTATTTTATATATCTAGTTGATAACTTTGACAAATAGAAAAAGGAATTAGAGAGCAAGAAAGGCTCGTTCAATTGATGGACAATATTTGCACATGCATTGTATTCTAATCAAATACATTTAACATGTCTCTACTTCTCCAACTTAATATTTCTGTCCACTTCAACGTACACTCAATAATTTTACAGATCTCTATCAACATGGAAGGAGTCGGATAAAAATACCAAGAAAAACATTAGGGCTGGTATGGGAGTGTAACGCAAGGTGGTTTTTACACGTTTGTTATTTTTTTTTGGTAAGTTTGGCAGAATTATATTTTTATATGTTTAATATATTATTTTGATTGGGGCCGAAATTGAATCAGTGAATTACATCAATAAATATTAGTGTCTTAACAGAATATCTCATCACAGAACCGGTAAACTAGAACTTGTTATCTTTTCAACTAAATTTCTACTAATATCTTAACAGAATACCTCATCACAGTCCATCCAAAACCGGTACACTAGAACTTCATCTTTTCAACTAAATTTCATCCAAAAATAAATTTGCATTTTCAACGTGCATAATTTTGTTTTTAGATTCATTTCCATATTCAAGATCATCATTTGAGAAATGCAAATTATATTTCAACAATCTGTCTATTGCAAAAACCGTATTTCAATAATATTTCCTTTGCGGATACAGGACTGTTGAGGGAAATGTATCAAACGCCACCTTGTGCCCGACTAGAAGCCCCACCAGGGCTTCCAGACCTGTCGGAACATTACATTGATAGAAATTCTCTCGGAGAATCTTTAACCTCCGTAAGGTTCGGAACAGAAAACATGTCATTTTGGGTAGGATTTCCAGAGATGTATAAAACTCGCCACGAATCAAAAGGTGAGAGAAAGGGCTTTCGATTCCATTGCAAGGAAAATGGAAGAGAGGATTTTTCAGCTTAATTATGAATCATAATAATATATGCAAACGCTGTCTACAGATCAACAACACGCAGACACCACTAAGATGATGCACGATGGAAACAACAGGCCCGACCAGTAATATTATCAGTTGATTTCTTCGGTGTGCCGCTGTAGTATTGCTGTTGTACATCAGTAGGGCATGCTTCGCCGCCCATCCTCTGGAATTCGATGGCCTTTCTCTTCTTGTTGTTGGCCATTCGATGCATTCTCTTCTTGGGATCCACACGCCCTCCCACTGTCACTTTCTTCTGCGTCACGTCCACCACATAATCCAGCAAATCTGCCTATCATCACCATAAACATATTTAGAAAATAATAAAACTAAAGGAACACGAGGGAGCGCTAGAAGATTCTTTCATACATGTTTCATTGCAAAAATTAATCTGAATGTGCAGAATGTGATGAAGAATTAACATACTGTCCATTTTGGAGAGCACTGTTGAGACCTTGTGACGGCAGTCTAGGTAGCACATATTTGCATTCAGAACAATCACATGAACCTGTGAAGCAATGTAATGTTTGAGACAACAACAGAAAGATCAGACTTTAGCATAAGGTAGACAAATGAGTTTATATGTAGTATTAAAAGGATTGGCAGTATGCGATAATTGAGAGGGTAATCGCAGAAATGGGCTTACTCCTGGCATTTTTAAGGCCTCGGGAGGACTTTGGCTGTATCGGAGGGCTGGAAGCGCCAGGGAGCCATTCCCTCAATACACTTCGGCTTCTGGAGGGCATTGACAGCGTCAGGTTCGATCTTGCGACCTTCGTCGTCAATGCAAGCGAGTTTGAACTCGTGACCTTCTTCATCACTGCAAGCTTCGAGTTTGAACTTGGGACCTTTTGCTTCCTGACATTGGCACCTCCAACTCTCGGCCTCTCATATGGTGGAACCAGTGCCAGAAGAGTGTTGGAAGACCATGATGCGAGGAGAGACCCCTGTAGATATTCGAAATCTCTGTGGTGTGTTCGTTTCACTTTGTTTCAGAAATTTCATGGGCACCTTGGGCGCGGAAATAACATTTGAATTTTGAAATTTTGGGCACCAAGATAGGGCGATTGCATTGAATGACTATAGAGGTTGCATTGAATGAGTATGGTGTACTATCATATCCACTGTGTGACAGGTTGGAAGGGAGCTGTAACGCCCTCGAGTCTCGGGCAGGTGTGCACGATGGGCGGGCGACCCGTGCACAATGACGGGCGCTTCTTGGCACGACGACGGGCGCTTCTTGACACGACGACGGGTAGTGTGACAAGCGGGCGAGCTACCTCCGACACTTGGGAGACTCGGGCAGGCGTGCACGATGGGCGGGCATCCCGTGCACGACGAGCGGGCGTGATCACCCAGCGAGCGGGCGCGGTCACCCGATGGGCGGGTGCGGTCACCCGGCAAGCTGACGGTTCAACAAAACAGGTGAGCGCGGGCGCAGTCACTCGACAAGCAGGTGCGGTCACCCGGCGAGCTGACGACATAATGGGTGGGCGCCCCGGTGGACGACCCGTGCACGATGGGCGGGCGACCCATGGGCGACCCGCGCCCGATGGGCGGACGACCCGAGCGACAGACATGTGCGATGGCGGCACGGTTGTGTGGAGGATGGGCACGGTTCAACAATAGGCGGGCGCGACTTAACAAAGGCAGAACAATGGGCGGGCGCCCCGGCGGGCGACCCATGCACGACGGGCGGGCGACCCATGAACGATGGGTGGGCGTCCTGGCGGATGACCCGTGCACGATGGGCGGGCGACCCGACAATGCGACAACTAGCGAACTGTGGTGCGACGAACAGCGAACTGTGGTGCGACGAAAGAATGTGACGAAAGACACTTAGGCCGGGATATGGCTAAGTGTTGGGCGCATATATTAATGTACACAAACATATATTATGGCTTATACGCATATGTTAAGGAACATATAAATATAAGTGAGTAATAAGAATAAAATATAATATATATAATATATACGTGGGCATGTATGCATAATAGTGGGGTCGGCCATGAGTTAAGCACCCCCCTTAAACATATGAAGCAAGCGTATATATTATGGAGGATGGAGCTTCATTTCTCCATCGAACTTCGCTTGGCTTCCTTCGCATAAGGACAAGAGAGAAGTGCGAGGTCTTGAGGATATGTGCATTCCTCATGCGCATAAGGAATGAAAGGATTTTGCATTTCTTATGATTGGGTTATGTGAAGGGTGGTACGGTTGAGGAGGTTCGGTACACGGTATAAGGCAATGTATGTGCAGAGCCGAGTTGGAGGAGTTCTGGTGGCTCGGGTGAGCACACTCCTACCAAGGGAGGTTGGTACATGGTTGTAAAGGCTGTCTTGCCTTGTTGTAAATAATTCTAAGTGTTGGCCTTGGATTTATGCCAGGCACACTTGTATGATGTATTATTGAAGAATTTCATAATATATTAATATCGAGCGAACTTGTTTGGGAGTTGCCCCTCCCTTTACACTTGTGTGCAATTGTTATTGTTCTCGGTTTAATTGCATATTGGATAATGAATGTGTATGGGCTTCATTAAGTGTAAAGATTAATGCTTTCTACTTGGTTGAGAAAAATAAACTAACTATGTTTATGTGAAAGGCGTAGTCCATGTGCATGAGTATTGTTAAAAAGAAAGTGTACGGTGGTGCCGCACCTCGCCGGACACGGTTGGAAGACTACTGTAGACCTGGGGGCGTGACAAGTGGTATCAGAGCTCGATCTAGAGCTGGTGAGCAGGGTTGCTCGTGACGGTGAAGACAAGTACTTGCAGGTGAAGAAAGCTAGTTTCACACGAAGTGGAACAAGAGCTGGTTCATGGTTGCAGGGTGCTTGGTGAAGCCGGTAAAGGTTGGAACCAGGTGTCGTAAGGTAGTGCAGGCGGTACTACGTGCTGGTCATACGAATTGGGCACTTGTCAGGTGGACAAGTGGGACTGCGTGTGGACAGGTATACACGGTTTGGATGCTTGAACAAAGTACAAACTAGGGAAAGATGAAGAACAAGACATGGCAGACTTGGAAGAATGTGAAGGGAAGCTCTTGCTTACCTTATACAGGTTGAAGCGGTTGAAAAAGGAGAATCCCCACATTCATGAGAAGCTTGCAGTCTTGGAGAAGAACGTTGAGGATGAGCTTCTTCAGCTTGGTTGGACAATGGAGCAGGTTGAGGTTGCAGATTGTGCTACCGAGGAAGAGGAAGTCTTGTTGACAGATGATGTTGCAGACATGACCATGACCGGGGATGAACTTGAGATTGATCAAGTTGGACCAGGATCGTACAGTTTGCATACATGTATGAATGAGGGTACTCTCACGGAGGAACCTCGTGATGATGTAAGTACCTTTGATACATGTGTTTCATTTGAGCATTTGGTAGATGGACCGTGTGCAGGGAAGGGCAAAGTCAGTTTGCCGATGCTATGGAGCATCTTACCATGGATGTTTATGGTGAGACCTTGTATGGAGGAACAAGGATTTTTGATGTTTGCAGGACTTGTTGGGGTTGATTGTGACCTTGTGGCAGAAGGTACAAAGACCCGTGAGAAGGGTGGAACTTGATGATCATTGTGGATGATTGAGTTGTGCTTTAGCCACATGGCTAAGTGCCCGGCATGACTCATGGACAGCTTGAAGGGCACACTCTTGGGTGGACTTCTCATGGCCGAGACCAAGAGGTAGTCTTGGTGACACTTTGGTGGAGGAGCTATGATGAAGGAAACTCACGACATGACTTGATGATGAGGTTGGTGACCGAGTACACTAAACCGAGGATTGCAGCTTGGATGAGGATGACCGATGTTGTGATGCACCTGGGTGGACTACATGGGCAACATAGTCATGGACATCAGATTGGAGACTTGAGGATGGCACATTGCAGATGATGAAGAGGGCTTCATGAACCTGAATGAGGTACATCGAGAGTTGATTACTTGGATGGAGTTGTGAGCAACTATGGAGCATTCCTACTACATGGAGAGCTGAGGCATCTTGCAGGGACCTTTTGGCTGAGACTTGTATGCTTGCTAGGATGTTGGTTGGGGATGGTTTATGGAGCTCATGATGACATGATATTGTCATGACTTTAGGGACTTCATACATGGTGGACTTAGAGATCTGATGCATTGAGGAGCTGAGGTCAGGAGACTTTGATGCAGTATGGGATGCATACTTCCAAAGTACATGTATGGGCATGGCTTGGAAGAGTGACTTGATGTGGAGGATTGATGAGACACTTTGAGGTGATGGGATCACGATGATGATGATGATGCCTTGATGGCAGCACTTGGGCATGAGTTGAGCCAAGACTCAACTACCTTTTCACACATGATGATGTTGGGATAGATGTGGCTGTTCTTTTGCACATTGACACCAACCATCATGGACAGCATGTTGCAGAGGCGATGGATGGAGCTCCATGGACCTGAGCATGGATTAGGGAGATGGATTCTTGATCGAGTTCGGGATGTGACAATATGCTTTGAGGAACAACTGATGGTGACATGAGGATGTGCATTCTCACGGTTTGGACGTGACGGTTGGATTAGCCCAACTAGTTCAGACATGGGGGTCGACAGTGTACAGAGATGTGTTAGCATTGTGTTGGAGTATCATGGCAGCAGTTCACATGAGGACGACACATGATGATTAATCATCATGGATTGAGATTACTCCTGTTGATGATGATCTTGGTGGAGAGCCATCGAGATGGTATGTTGTCGAGGACGACAACGACTTCAGGTGGAAGAGGATGTAACGCCCTCGAGTCTCGGGCAGGCGTGCACGATGGGCAGGCGCCCCGTGCACGATGGGTGGGTGGCCCGTGCACGACGACGGACGCTTCTTGGCACGACGATGGGCACTTCTTGACACGACGACGGGCAGTGCGACAAGCGGGCGAGCTACCTACGACACTTGGGCGACTCGGGCAGGCGTGCACGATGGGTAGGCGCCCCGTGCATGACGAGCGGGCGTGATCACCCAGCAAGCGGGCGCGGTCACCCGATGGGTGGGTGCGGTCACCCGGCGAGCTGACGGTTCAACAAAACAAGCGAGCGCGGGCGCAGTCACCCGATGAGCAGGTGCGGTCACCCGGCGTGCTAACGACATAATGG
>APFE031080225.1:38884-50725 GCA_000404065.3 Pinus taeda | reverse complement strand
TGCACGATGGGCGGGCGACCCGTGGGCGACCCGCGCCCGATGGGCGGACGACCCGAGTGACAGACATGTGCGATGGCGGCACGGTTGTGTGGAGCGCGGGCACGGTTCGACAATAGGCGGGCGCGACTTAACAAAGGCAGAAAAATGGGTGGGTGCCCTAGCGGGCGACTCGTGAACGATGGGCGGGCGCCCTGGCGGATGACCTGTGCACGATGGGCGGGCGACCCGGGCGGGCAACCCGACAATGCAACGAACAACGAACTGTGGTGCGACGAACAGCGAACTGTGGTGCAACGAAAGAATGTGACAAAAGACACTTAGGCCGGGATATGGCTAAGTGTTGGGCACATATATTAATGTACAAAAACATATATTATGGCTTATACGCATATGTTAAGGAACATATAAATATAAGTGAGTAATAAGAATAAAATATAATATATATAATATATACGTGGGCATGTATGCATAATAGTGGGGTCGGCCATGAGTTAAGCGCCCCCCTTAAACATATGAAGCAAGCGTATATATTATGGAGGATGGAGCTTCATTTCTCCATCGAACTTCGCTTGGCTTCCTTCGCATAAGGACAAGAGAGAAGTGCGAGGTCTTGAGGATATGCGCATTCCTCATGCGCATAAGGAATGAAAGGATTTCGCATGTCTTATGATTGGGTTATGTGAAGGGTGGTACGGTTGAGGAGGTTCGGTACACGGTATAAGGCAGTTTATGTGCAGAGCTGAGTTGGAGGAGTTCTGGTGGCTCCGGTGAGCACACTCCTACCAAGGGAGGTTGGTACATGGTTGTAAAGGCTGTCTTGCCTTGTTGTAAACAATTCTAAGTGTTGGCCTTGGATTTATGCCAGGCACACTTGTATGATGTATTATTGAAGAATTTCGTAATATATTAATATCGGGCGAACTTGTTCGGGAGTTGCCCTTCCCTTTACACTTGTGTGCAATTGTTATTGTTCTCGGTTTAATTGCATATTGGATAATGAATGTGTATGGGCTTCATTAAGTGTAAAGATTAATGCTTTCTACTTGGTTGAGAAAAATAAACTAACTATGTTTATGTGAAAGGCGTAGTCCATGTGCATGAGTATTGTTAAAAAGAAAGTGTACGGTGGTGCCGCACCTCGCCGGACACGGTTGGAAGACTACCGTAGACCTGGGGGCGTGACAGGAGCGGCCGGGAAAGGTATGGAGCATAGTTGCTGGAAAATCATGGGATTCCATGTAGAAAATCATGGGATTCCATGTAGCTTCACGTTAGTATCCCATACATACATGGATTTGTCTGTAAGGACGGAACATTTATATTTCTATAGAAGTGGAAATAGCACTCACCCGTCAATTAACCTACACATTAATGAAAATTTTGTGCACATTTACACATAATCCACCACCCTCCATGGTCTGGTACATAGTTGCTTTTTCCAATTAATTGACATTTACACGCGACAATCACAGAGAAGGTTCATGAATGAATAATATGGATGATTATAGTCATATTGGAAAGTATTCAACGGAGGATAGGATATTTTTCTGCGGACATAAATGTCACTGGCTGCTTCCGGTCCACCTGTCCTATGGCATTTATGAAGGCTGACTGGATCACGTGAAAGTGGCTCCTTTGTCTTCGTGCCCTCGGGTCTCTCCCCGCATCGACGGTGGAGATGAAAAGAAGTCCATCCGAGGGTGGAACTGGCTCGAGGCATTTCATTTGGGTTTATTGTTCCAATATGGTATTAGATGTCACATTTGGTTCGGCTCTGCACTACTCCAACTTCTGCGCAGCATCGAGCAGGCTCAGAGACCTGACTTGTCAAGGGAGGGCCATCATTTTGCTACTTGGTCGCGTTACCAATTTGGCTTGAAGTTGTTTCTTCCCACAGCCGAGGTCTTGGTAAGCGTTCTTTGTGTTACACAGTTATCTGTCTACTGTTACAGTTCGTTTTGTTACTGCTCAAGTTTATGGGCTTTAACTCACAGCAGGCTTGTGTTGCTTCCTGTAGGCATGGATGTTTACTTCTTCTTTTCCTGTAAATCCTATATGGGCGCGGATGCGGTTGACCTCACGCCGGCTAACAGGTATGCTCCTTGTGCTCTATACATGTCTTATTAAATCTACTGCAAGTAATGAGGGTTCTTTTGAACCAGTAGAACTGCTTATTGCCTAAGTCGGCTAAAGAGGCCCTCTGACCAGCTCCTTACAGATGTTATTTCCTCTCCCGCGTAATGGCAGAGTATTGACGCGGTTTGAACTTGACGAATCTGCCCGGCTCACACAGGGTTACAGATCCTTCTTCGAGAGGGTTCCATTTCACTGTAAACTGTAATTTGGAGTGAGCCTTCGAGCTCTGGTACATTATTGATCACTGTAATGGGATTTTTGTTAAATAATTTTATTTGGGTCCTTGCCCTGGTGAAGTACTTGACTTCTGAATTTACAGTGGTTTATGCGCCCAATGTAATTATGCAAGTACTAGATTGTTCTTTTATTCACCAACTAATGGTTTGGTCTCTGCTGGCCGAATTCTATCATTATAATGGCCATTGCCTACCCTGTATTTACAAACTCCCGTTTAATTTTATAAGTCATGGAATTAAAAAGAATAGGCCACTGTAGTAGTGTACATCTTGCCATTATTTATGTGATATATGTTATAACGACTGTGCCACTGTAACAATGTAAATCTTGCCATTATTTATATGTTGAATGTGGTTGTTCCACACCCTCCTGTTACCTATGGGGTTCTGTTTCATAATGCACAGTAATATATTTCTGTATTGTAAGATGTTCAGTATAATGTACTCCGCATGATAGCAAGGTTTCTTGGTTTTCACCCAGGTTTTTAATTTCTTGTAAACATTGGAATGATACAACAGCCTCTGCGTGCTGCAAATCTCAGGAGTATATCTGTCAAGGTTATACCCTAAGTTTGACCTCGTATTTACACTCTTTCTGAGCCAGTGGATTCTATACGGGGTCGAGTCTTGTAGAGTTTTGTTTGCAGTGATTCTTTATATATATGAGTAATTTCCCTGAATTCTTATCTTGCTGTCTCCTAAGGATTTTGTATATGAACTAACCTTAGTTGTAAAGCCTGCCTCTCCACGCAGGTGCGGTCATGCCGTTCAGAAATTTCTGTTTCTTTGTTTTATATGCGTTCCATTAGCTCCATTGTTTCAAGGTTCAAGATTTAAAGAAAGATATTCTGTTGTTTCCTTTTAGTGAAATGTTATTTCTTTTCTATATTGCATGAGCCATTATATAGACTCTGTACTATAGTTTCATGATTCTGGTTTGCTATGGTTATACATACTGCAAGTTCTCAAAGAGTCCCCATAGATTCATCCTACAGTTACCTCTCGGCGTTTTTAAGAAAACAAGTTTTAGATCTATTCCCGCGTGAGAAACATTTTCATCAACATAAATTTCCATGGAAAAATAGTCCCTTTCCTACTGAGCTACCCATCTTGGTTTACTATAAGAAAACTTCCCTCACTCCATTGTTCCATATTGCACACAGAAATCAAGGAGAATATAACAGAAACATTATGTAGACTTTAAAAAAAATAAATAACACAGGACATAGTTCTTATATACATGAGTCCTCTGATTGAAAGGTTGAATTCTTATCTACCTGAAATCCTGCTGATAATTGCTCCTGGCAGTTACCCGAATCAGGGTCCACTGTCTTCAATCCACCCGACCATGAGATTCGTCCTTCTGGACTCAAATCTCCCCCCTTGCTTCTTGCTAGACCGCTGTCTTCCGCAAGTGCTCAACAACTAGCATGGCTATCTAGTCATTACCAGACTTAGCCACCAGATTTCTTTTCTTTCTGTGCCTGTCTCTACAGCACAGACTAACCCGCTTCCCCTCCCCTTTTCCTCAGGGAACCTTCCCATTTAGAGGAGGTGGTTAGGGTTGTTTCCTCCAACTTCCCTCTTAGAAGTTGTCAGTATTTCCAACAATAACATTTCTTCTTATTTGAGAAATAATAAAATATTAATAAATTCCAAAATAATTAATAATGTCATATTTAGTTTTTAACTGCGGTAAAACTAAACCGCGGTAAATTCAAATATTGACATTTTTCTTGGGGCGTTATACCGTCACATAATTGGGCTTTTGAGCAAAACCTACTTTTTTAACTGACTGTTTTGTCGCTACCTTCACATGATTGGGCTTTTGAGCTTGACATTGTTGAGTTGTTTTGATTAGGTTTTGGAGCTTGACATTGCTGAGTAATTTTTTTTAGCACCATTTATGTTACAGCGCATATATTATTATATTGTATATAAATATCTATTTTTCTAAATTTAACATTTTTATTGTAAATCCAAATTTGTATGATTGGGCTTTTGAGCCTGACAGTTCTGAGTAATTTCTTTTTAGCACTATTCATATTGCATGGCATATATTATTATATTGTACATAAATATTTCTTTTTCTAACATTTTTATTGTAAACCCAAATTTGTATGAATGGGCTTTTGAACCCGACATTGCTGAGTAATTTTTTTGAGCACCATTCATATTGATATTCATGGCATATATGATTATTTGTACATAAATATTTATCTTTCTAAATTTAACACTTTTATTGTAAACCCAAATTTGTAAGATGGGATTTGTTTGTAATCTTATTAGTCCAACGAAAAATTTAAATGGAATTAAATACTTTTGTAATCACTTAGTTCTAGTTAATAATTAAAAGATATTTTTTAAATGTGTGGCAGAGACTATGTTGTCATTTGTTTATAGTTAAAATTAAAAATGATTATGACATTTTCCTCCCATAAAACTTATAAATTCTAAAATAAAGATGAACAATATTTTGTTTCAAAAATAAAACTTTATCAATTTAAAATATTATTATTAAATATGTCTTCTCAACACAACTATAAAATTTAAATAAAATTATAAGAATATAAATAATTTAAATTAAATTAAGAGTAATGTAAAATCATTATATTTTTTACCAAATAAAATCCAAGCCCGCTCTTCTTGGAGAAATCAATACGCCAGAATATCTATATTTTCAAAATAATTGTAAGTGATAATTCAATGTTTAAAAGATAAACTAATGGCATTGATGTTCTGAAATTGCAGATGCCACCTGTAAGTTATGACTATGCTCCACGATTCTCATCTTTAATCCAATTAAAGAACCGGATAAGTATGTTTTATTAAGTTTTTTCTTTGTTTCTTCCATATCTGGATATTACTTTTATATTTATATATAAATATTATTAGGTTTACCTTCTAAAATTAATATGAAACACAAATATGATCATATTTTGAAAAAGATAAGCCAATGGCCATGTTCTGAAATTGCAAATGTGATCTCTAAGCTGATGATTATTTTCCAAGATTCCTATGTTTAATTTAACCAAAGAACCACATAACAATGTTTCATTAAATTTTCTTTGTTACTTTCATATGGGATGTTAGCTTTATATTTAAATTAACATGAAGCAGAAATATTAATCGTGACAAGAAATAAGAATACAGATGGTTTATTTATTAAAATGTAAATTAGGTTTTATTTTTTATTTTGTTTGTTTGTTTTAAAATCGTAAGTTATTAAGAGTTTTAAGTATATTTTTTAATTAATTTTATAAGTGTTTTATCTTTTGGTTTATTATTTGATATTAAACTATAGAATTTGAAAAAAAATTAAGGAGTATTAAGTTTATTTATTTAATAAGTTTATAAAGTTTTTATATTTTGTTAATATTTTTTATTAATATTAAACTTAAGAATTTGAAGAAAAAGAATTACTGCTAGAGAATTTGGTTATATATATATTAAGGGAAGGATTAAATTTTTTTGGTGTAAACTTTCTTTCAAGTGTAAAATTTGAAAAAATGTTTGACTATCGGGAAATTTGGTCCCCTTCATAGATGCTTCAATATCTTGAAAATCCCCATTGCTACTTAGATTGTGTAAAGTACATAGCTTAAACTTAGAATTCCAACAAATTTGTTAAATTTCATACAAAAATTAGAGAAAAATATAGGTGAAAGGGAGTCAAAATGTAGAATATTAAGACTATTTGAAATGTTTTAATTGCTTTATATAATAATACATAGTTTCTTGTTTAACCGTTTATAATATATACATAGTTTACATTGAAATATGGTATTTAACATATACATTGAAATATTTTATTTATTATTTACATTGATTTTTTTTTTATCAATTATAATATTTTTTTAATGTCACATATTAATTTTATATTAAGAATTGAATGAATTACACATCTCCTTTTTATCATCCTTATTAGAAATTAACTATATTTTTTAATTGCTAATTACTTATTTTTCTTGGGTATATGTGTGTGTGTGTGTGTTAGCATGGTTATTCAAAGAGTTTATATAAGTTTTGTATATAATTCTTTTAAAAGTATAATAATTATACATTTTCCTCACAATCAAATGTGAAGATATAAGGTTTTTCATTTTTGGTTACTTTATCTCTCTTTAAAATTAATATAAAATTATGTTATTTTATATGAGCATCTAAAAATTTTATTTATAGTTGAGATTGAAAGTCATATAAGTTTATCACATTTCCTTCATATCAAACATGTACTCTACACGTCCACGGGGTATTGGATAGATAGTGATAAGGTGTTCTATTAAGCAACTCCTTGATGTGAATTCACCGGTTCAACTCCTTGCACCGATGGGAGTGATATATTCAACACGATGAAGATGTAATCATGTCAAGCTTACAAAAAAAACATGTACTCTACACATTAATTCTAGAATAAACATCAATAATGTTTTGTTTTTTATTATAGTTAACATTGTTTTCAAATTTAGAGAATACTTTATTTTTATTTGAAAAACAAATCTTATCAATTTCAAACTAAAGACAGAAAACATTATATATCTACATAGTACTAAATTGTAAAAGATACTTCTCGAATACAATTATAAATTTTTAAATAAAATTAATAAAATATATAATTTTTAATTTAAAATAAAATCATTAGCCTTTTTTACCAAATAAAATCCAAGCCCAGTCTTCTTGGAGAATTCAATACCTCAAAATATATGATAGAAAATTTGAGGTGAGCACAAATATTGTTCACACAACACAAAGCACACTATGTTCATTGATCACATAAAGTAGTTACATATATAAGAATTAGATCACCGACTTCTAAATGATAAGATCTAGAGAAAGTGGATCTATCACTCATAGATAACTCACACACATAGGGAAATAACTATTTTTAGAATCACACCTAGAGACACACAATGACAACTTACGACAATTTGGAGGTCATGGAAGCATTACTTCCAATACCCTCCCTTAATGCTTACATGAGAAAACTAGAAAGCAGACATTACAACAATGAATGAATCTTTGTCATATTTGTGGTCATCACTAGCACTCATATCCACTCTAAAATCTCACAGCTTTTGCTCTTTTCTTCACCACACTTTCGAGCTTCCCACTTGATCCATTTAATACATAATCGCTTCAAACCATCGTTGACGTGCTTTGCAAAATTGACGCTTCTCAACCTCCCGGAGCTTAACGGGTTGGACTCGATATTGAACCATCCTTTGGAACTACCACCATTTTTTGAATATATGGCCTTCCACAATATTCACCAGTTATCTAGGATAACATTCTGGGTACAGAATGTCTTCAACAGAAAATTATACAACTTGGCCTTTTATAAATAATATGTACTGACGCTCCTGGAGCACGATGGGTCACACCAGCTTGACCTTATTAAGAATTACCTATGACTAATTCTCTCGAAGCAAGATGGTTCAACTTAGTTTGTTGAATAATGGCTTATTTTTTGTGATTTCTGCATCTTTTATTTTTACAAATAAAAATATATATATTTTAAATTTTAATAATATAACTATACACAACATCTTCAAAATAGATCTTGGATAAGAAATTTCCCAGAGTTTGAAGATTTTGAGCCAAATTATCTATTCTCTGCCAAACTCGAGATCTAATTTCATTGTCACCGCTCTAAACCTCTTATGCAAACCAGAAAAACAATAGATCTACGCTAGCCTCCATCAATAAACAAATTCACTGCACGTCCTGGATTCGAGATTTACTATCCTACCATCATTACTTCTATTACTCCATCTCATCTATTCTGAATATCGCATGCCTAAACCAGTTAACTCAAACTGAGAAACATTCGCATGAAATCGTGGAGACAACTTAGGTAATTTGAGGGGCCTTTGGAGTCTTAAGGAGGTCGTATGAGTTGTAAGAAGGATTACCCTTGTTTTTCATGTTGCACTAATACTAGGAGAACTATTTCCCATTTCGTCGGTGAGTGCAAGTTGATCCATGTATTTGAAGTGACTATGTACACACGACCATAATGCCATCTCATGGTGACTGTGTGAAAAAGGAGTCAGATATGTTGTTATGAGGTGTCACGTAGATGTATATGTGCCTAGATCTAAGAAACACATGATATCATGACAGTACTTGGGTCAGCGAGTCCATTCCGGTCCTACAATACCACCATGGCCGCCACCACTTTACAAGCACGGTACAGTACTAATGAACCTGCAAAATTTTTGGCAACAACAAATCTCCTTATAATCACCGCTGATTGACTCTATGCAATTTATGAAGAGTTGCAGATCTAATGGGCAAGGTTGAATTAGCACAAGCTTCCACCGTCAGCTGTGATCTATAAGACAAATTGAAATTGATGCTTGACCAACAGGATCATCCAATGAGGTTTGGGCTATGGAAACAATTACTAGATGCCAAAAAAACACTTCATAATTCTGCAGTCAAATTTACACAAACAACAGACACAAAACGATCTAGTAGTTTTACGCCAAGTACATACAACAAATATCATATTTGTTGCTAATGCACCAGGATGAACCATAGAAACCATAGAATGATGCACTAGGATGAACCACAGAAACCATAGAATTTGAACAACATCCTCAAAACCTTGACCTGTTTTAGGATAAATGGTTTTGAACTGCACTTGGATAGGAAAATTACGATCTCCACACAGTTATATGTAGCTTCATAGTGATTGCACCCACAACTCCTCGGCATTCATGGCACTTAAATTTTTGGAATTGTCTTTTAATTCAACATAAATATCTATAAAACCTAGCACATCTAATCTCTCTCAAACATACGATGAACATATCTACAAACAAAAAATAATATAATCTACTCACACAACACAATCTCATACCCTATTTATTTACATGAATAAAATTCAAGGCTTCCTCATATTTTCATGGCTCTCCTTTGAGGGAGTCAAGCTAGAACGAGCTCTGATACCATGATAGAAATTTGAGAGATCACAAAGGTTATTCACACAACACAAATCACATTGTATTCATTGATCACACAAAGTAGTGACATATATAAGAATTGGAGCACCTACTTCTAGATGACAAGATCCAAATAAGGTGGATCTATGACTCATATACAACTCACACACATAGTGAAATAATTGTTTCTAGAATCACACCTATAGACTCAAAATGACAACTCAAGATAGCTTGGAAGTCATGGAAGCATTACTTCCAATAATATCTACATTTCAAAATATTTGTAAATGATAAATTCAATTATAAGAAAATAAACTAATAGAAATGTTCTAGAATTTCAGATACGACTATAATTTGATGACTACATTCCAAGATTCTAGTCTTTAATTTAATTAAAGAACCAAAAAATATGTTTCATTATTTTTTTTTTTCTTTCATATATGGATATTACTTTTATATTTTCATATTATTATGTAAATTCGAGCCCTTGCGCTCCTGAACTGCGTGATTGTGCAATAACTTGGTCTCTCTATCCTTCCAACATTGTACAGTCGGCAACTTCAATCATCAAGCCCTCAGTCTGGCTCGTTGAGCTCCCCAACTATGCAAACTTCAAGCCCAATCTAGCCTAAACTATGCATTGTGCAGTCTCAAGGCTTATACACGACCCTTGACTTCCTGAGTTGCACAATTGCATAGTCATTAAGCCTATCCCTTAGCCCTCTGTTGAGCTATAAAAATGGTCTCTTTCACCTCTAATTACCTCACATTAATATTTCAATCCGGGAACGCTTTGTTATTTCAAAGAGTGTCTCAGTCTGAGGCTATCATTTTGCAGAGTAATGCTAGTAGCACAGTGTTCGAAAATACAAGAGTAAACAAATGCTTGTTTACAGCTAATTACTTCAAAAGATTAAACCACACATTAAGAAATATAAGAAATTTATCAGTCAAGGGTTCAGTAGCAATAACCCATCCCTTTGTAAACTGATGGAAAAAGGAAACCAGAGAACAGATCGTGGATCTAGGAGCCAGACAATAGATGTCAATGCTCACTACAGCCTGAGATCGTTCTTCACACCAAAATAAGAAATGACAAGAAATGAAACGACAGATAAGAAATGGAACAACAATTAAGAAATAGAACAGAAAACCTGAAATGGAACAACAGTTAAGAAATAGAACATCAAACTTGAAATGGAACAACAGTTAAGAAATTGTAACGGCAACTAAGTCTAACAAGCAGTAACACCTTAGTCTATAAGATCAAATGCACTAATTGTAATCTAAAAGAATCAAACGACAATCCTTCACTCTTAAGGGCGGATTGAATAACACACCAAAATGGAACAGCACTGATTAATGATGAATTATAGAATAGTGCTTGAAAACCATATATACACACGGCACACTTGAATAGTAATTTGATCCAGTTATCAACCTTAGTTAGAAAGAGTACGACTGCATTTCAAAATAGAACAACATTGTTTATAGATCCAACAATCACAAAGAACATAACTTCCAAGATGAATTCTATAATTTCAATGAACAAGTGCACAACACAAAGGCTTTGTAATTAAACAACAACAATATTCTGTAAAGACTAGCAGTATTATATCAACACCTAAAAGAACAGTGATATGATGCAGAGTCAATACAATAGTTCTGTCTTTAGAAACCTTAACAAATTAAACATAACAGAGTATGTGATGTAAACTTACAAAACACATCAGATTACCAAATAACATCGATAAGCAAACCATGCATAAACCAAACGTAATGGTATGGGAGCAAGTGTCCTCCAGGGTCGGGCCCTGCCTCCAGGGGTACACTACTTGAAGTTATTCTAGACTCAAAGATGAAATAGTAACCAAGTTTGTATTAATGCATAAAGAGGAATTACAATAGATCAGTTCTTAACGAGACTCGATGATCAAAGTTTTGATCTTAAAGGAAATTACATAAACACAACAAATTCTCACTCGAGCTAACAGTGTTTCCCTTTTATAATGGTGAAGGCAGAGATGTCTAAGTGCAGAAATAGTTAAAGCAGCTATCCCTCAAGATCAAGGATCCTGAGGGATTCGCCGAACCGTTAGTCTTCAGTCATTTCTTTTCTTTCCTGCGTCGAGCCGATATCTCCACTTCCCTTCCAGGGCTGATTCGCTTTGATTTGCTTTGCCTTGTTTGCATACGGTCTCCCGTCAAAGGGAAAATGGTTAACCCATCCTTGTCCTTTCCTTTGGAACGACAATTTCTCGTTTTTCCTTCTTTCTGCATAAGGAAATGACAATTGTCAGTGTTTTCGTCTTGCATATTAATCTCACATGTTTTATTACAATTCCTTATCGTTTTCCTAGTTCATGATGCAAAAGTTTTGTAAGTTCTAATGAAAAGGTGCTGAAATAATTACTAAAAACATACCTTCTTTAGTACTCCACACACCCCCCTGCTTACCCTTTTTCATGCCCTCATGAAAACATTGTAGTTGACGTGTAAGGCAGTGAGTGAGTAGGTTGGAG